>JASFDA010000043.1:0-57386 GCA_036936965.1 Cystoderma amianthinum
AGTTTAATAATATACTTATAGCTAAAAAAAATTAAGGTAAAGAATCAAGTACTGAATAATGCACGAATAGGACATTATGGCTCGTCAGGATCAAATGAACAACAGGCATCGACACTCAGATACAATACGAATAGCGTTGGTTCGTAAAACGAGTCCAATGTTGAGTTATTATTATGATAGCCGGGTCTGAATGCGGCGAAGACGCACATCATACATGGTGGATTAGCACAAAGTTCAAGTATCAAGTACCCACTACCGTCCGGACCTGTACGAAGGTTGCTGTGTACTTCTATGTGTCTTTGCGATCAGGGCGATATAGGCTACGGTGGTAAAGGTGGAAGGAAGGATCAATCCCACATGAAATCCACCGCCACAGTCGGCAAGCCGGACCCACGTGATTACTGACAGATCGATTTCGACATCGTCTCCGAGTGCAAAGCATTCAAAGTTTGCAAACTTTCAACAATTTCTATCCTCTTCCCATCAACGCTGTTTTCTAGGGTCTTTAGCAAGGCTATTCACAAGGGCTTCAGGCTTGCGTTATTGCCTTCTGTCGTCGCGATACCCATCAAAAGCTTTTCTACAATGGCTCCCACGGATGTCCCCCGAAATGAAATAAGTAAGAAAATGCACTCGAAAGTGGTGAGCGTCCTCCATTAAAAAATATAAATGGCATAGCCAACGGGTTCGTGGTACCATAGGTAATCATTGGTTCAGGTCCTGCCGGCCACACTGCTGCGATTTATCTTGCGAGAGCAAATTTGAATCCAGTTCTTTTCGAAGGATTCATGGCAAATGGTTTCGCAGCTGGTGGGCAACTTACGACAACCACTGATGGTACGCGTAATGTGCTTCAACTGGGCTTTGCGTTTACTATATGATCGCAGTCGAGAATTTCCCCGGCTTTCCCTCGGGTATATTGGGCCCCGAGCTCATGGATAAATTTCGCGACCAGTCTGTTCGCTTTGGCACCCGTATTATTACTGAGACGGTGTCAAAGATGGACCTATCGGCACGTCCATTCAGGTATTGGCGCGAAGGCCAGGAGGACGAAGAGCCAGAAACAGCCGATACCGTGATTATAGCTACTGGTGCAAGCGCGAAACGTCTCGGACTTGAAGGAGAACAGACATACTGGCAGAGTGGCATTAGTGCCTGCGCTGTTTGTGACGGAGCAGTCCCCATTTTCAGGTCAGTCGTTATCGAAGATTTCATAGACAACAAACGTGAATTGTATGTAATAGGAACAAGCCTCTGGCTGTCATTGGTGGTGGAGATTCAGCCGCAGAAGAGGCCACTTGTGCGTTTGCAACGTTAATGACTTGTCAATTTACTGAAATCATCTAGATCTGACGAAATATGGTTCTCATGTCTATGTCCTTGTACGACGGCACGAACTCCGAGCATCTAAGATTATGGCTCGACGCGTGATGAACAACCCTAAAATAGTACGTACCCGGCGCTTCTCATCACTTTATCAACTCACTTGTTACAAAAGACCATACTTTGGAACACGGTTGCAGAGGAATGCCAGGGCGACGGCGATTTACTAAATAATCTCAGGATCAAGAACATCGTAACTGGCGAGGTACGAGATCTTCCCGTCTCTGGTCTCTTCTACGCCATCGGTATGTTTTCTTCGTTGATATCAATCTTCTCGTGATCCCAATTTAATTAACTCTATACAGGCCACGAGCCGGCCACCTCATTGGTTCGCTCTCAAGTACAGACTGACCCCGACGGCTATATTATTACGGTGCCGGGAACCACTCAGACCTCTGTTTTGGGCGTGTACGCTGCAGGCGATGTCCAGGATAAGCGGTACAGGCAGGCGATAACTAGTGCTGGCAGTGGCTGCATGGCCGCACTCGAGGTAGAGAAGCTGCTTGCCGAGGAGGAAGAGTTGAAAGAAGAATAGATGGGTCCCTGTATTTGTGGAGTAGACGTAACTTCTAATCTGCATTTTTCATTTCTCTTTTCTGGAGCAAGTTGTGTTTACCTTTTTTCCGGGAATTAAACATAAAAAATTAAGGAACCATGCAGGTATTGTGAGAACAATAATCTGTATATCTTTTCTGTCCCTTAAATATCTTTTTATCATTGCTTTTCTGCTCGTTGACAAGCAGGTCTCGAAGCCTGTAATCAGATACCATCATTCATCTCATCGTTCCTTGTATAACTGTCAAGCGACACTCCAAAAAGCAAATGACCTCAAGACGAGCAATGACGCACAATATTGCATATTTATTCTATATCTAGATCATCTATATCTAAATCATCTACATATCGCGACATTGGCTCTGTTACGCCGAGTAAATATCACCTTGTTACACAAGTAAGTTGCTCATTGCCTGATTCGCAATCGGGAAAGGACCCTTCATGTACAAATGCTTCCTTGCTCGAATGAGTCTTCGTAAAGGAAAGGGAAGTTTGCCCTTCCGCTAGGGCGCACCATTGGAATCTTGAGTTCCTTTGGCTTGATGTATAACATCCTTTTTCTGACTGAGAATCGGGTCAAGCAAGACCCCAGACCAAAACCTAAATTTGTGTCGGATCAGTACCTACCACATAATCATCACAACCGAGCTGAAAGGATCGAAGTCGTTACACCATTCTCGTCCCCGCAGCTTGATATTCAGTTACTTTAAACTGGCATGTGAGGTGAAGGGTCTCCCATCTCAAAAGGCCCTGATGTTATTGCAGGACTCGGAGACGTCGAGACAAGCCTTGCTAGTTCGTGAGGCCCAGGGGCTGCTTCAAGCATGTTTGATTTCGGGAGGGTGCGTTCAGTACTAGCCGCTAGCATTAGGTGTGTTTATTAGTTTGTACAACGCCTTGTAGCTAGCAGCTTACTATGGGTAGAATTAGTAGAGGACGGCCTGGAGACCATGCCTAGAGTTGCCTCTCGGGGTCGTACCACTGGACAGAATTATTAGTTATCATTACGTACAAATATAAGGGAATTCACTTACAGTATTGGCTTTGGAACGTATTCGCTAGATATTTTTTTGCGGAAGCTCTTTTTCTCTTCAGCCACCAATAAATGCCTATCACTAGAGAGATAATCCCCACGATTGCAACGACTACGCCTGCGATATCTGCCGGTGTCATTTTAGCCCTATGTTCACTAGTTTCCTGGAGGCTCGGGGTTGCATCAACGGAAGGGCTTGTATTAGTAACAGTATTAGGCGACGGTGAAATAGTTGTTGCTGCTGAAGTAGTAGTAGTGTTGTTGGGGAAACTATACGTCGGTGTCGAGGTCACTGAGGTCGCATTGTTTATACTGGACTGCGGCGTGTCTACGTTGGATGACGAGCTGGTGTTTGTGGTGGTGTTTGTGCTCAATGATGAGGCGGTGCTTGCAGCGAGCGTCGACGATGAAGTGGACGATGGGGTGGATGATGAGGTAGACGATGGGGTAGACGATGGGGTGGATGATGGGGTGGAAAATGGGGTACCATTTTTGCTAGGTGGTTTTGGGGGTCCTGACATTTGTTTTTTGTTCGGCGAGAATGCTGACATGGTCGCTGGAGGTTGGGAACTAGATTTGTTGGAAGAGGGCACAAGTGCATTGAAGATGGAAGAAAAAGAAGATGATATTTTTGATAGTAGATCCTTGCCCATTTCTGTGATGCTTGATCCTCCTAGACCTGGATATGTTCATTGGATTGATTAGTAATATAGGGGGCTCACAACTAACAGGCGTTTGTTCTTCAGCTGTAAGCTCTGCGAAAATTTTCTAGTTACTGGGGTTATTTCAGTACTATGCGGCACTCGAGTCATGCGAGTGGGGCTGCTTTAAGACGTTAAGAGCAACTTTCTCAATATGAGCACATGGAGTTGACAACGAATGTGACTTACGTGCTTTATGAGATGCAAACTACCTAGGTAAATATTCGATGAGCAAATGCACCTGGAGACAGTGCAAAAAAGACCTTTCAATCCTCTAATATAACTTTGAGCCCATACAGTTTTCTACGTCTGTGACTGTAATTGAGTATCGGGGATAGAGATGCGAAATCAAGTAGAAGGTAAAAGTCGTTGAGGGGGGTAGTGCAACAATGAACCAGACGGTATAAATTAAAGTGGTAAGCGATGCAGTTGATCTTTGCAGCTTCATTAGATTTGATGATGAGTTGGCTAACGACGAGAACGCGTTTGGTTCGTTGAATACATCATGAATGCCATGGTCATTGTCATGATTCATTGCTATTATAGTGACCACGATGATCAGACTCAGTAGAGGGTCCAAGGCAGTCCGCTTGTTTAGTGGAGAACATAGATATATTCTCGTCGACATTGATTATAGCACTGGCCGATGATTGTCATGGGGTCATCGCAAAGTTCGGATCATTGGGGAGTAACTATCAAATGATTTAAAGTGATTGCAGGACAGTCAACGCTTCCATTAAAATGGTTAGACATGGAAAGCTTAATGAAGGAAGGAAGCAGGTCAACGATACTGTGTCACTGTTGCTGTTGCCAAACATGGCTTGCCACAGCACTCTTGAACAAATGTTGCTTGTCACCAATTTCTATCTTTATTATCAAAATTTTATTCCTCGAAATCCGTGCTTGATTTTTTATCCCAAAACAACAAAATATGTCTGACCTCTGTCTTGTATACGCCCTTCTTTAGTGCAATTGTGCGTCTTCTATAACATACTTTTTTTGACAGAGAATCGGATTAAGAACTTTGAAAGACCCCAAACAAATGCAAAAATTTGTGCCGGATCGGTACCTGCCACATAATCATCGCAACCGAGCTGGAAGACTCAAAGGAAGACTCAAAGTCGTTACCCCGCATCACATTCAGTTATTTTAATCTGGCGTGTGCCGTGAAGGATCTGGATCTTTCGTCTCAAAAGACCCCCATGGTATTGCGGGACTCGGAGACGTCGAGATAAGCCTTGCTTGTTCATGAACCCCAGGGAGTCCTACAAGTACACTTGGTTTAGGAAGCGCATGCTCAATACTAGTCGCTAACATTAGGTGAGTTTATTAGGTTGTGAAATAACTTGTAGCTAGTAGCTTACTATGCAATGAATGAGTCCAGTCGGAGGATGGCCTAGAGGCCATCCCTACAGTCGTGTCTCGAGGTCGTACCACTGGACAGAGTCATTAGTTATTATACCAAATATACGGGAATTTATTTACAGTATTGGCTTTGGAACATATTTGCCATAGATTTTCTTGCGGAAGTTCTTCTTTTCTTCAGCCACCAATAAACGCATATCACTAGAGAGATAATCCCCACGATTGCAATTACTACGCCTACGATAGCCACTGGTGTTAGTTTAGCCCCATGTCCGTTAGTGGAGTGCGCGCTCTGGCTCTGGGTCATTGTCTGGTCGGTATTAGTGGTGCTTGGGGTAGTGGAACTTTGTTCATCTGGCGGCGGAATAGTTTGGAGAGGTGGTATCGGGGGGCTCTTTGGTGTTGGGCACGTTTTCCGGCTACCTAAACATTTTGAGCCCACCTTTGAAAGCATTTTAGCAGGACTTGGGGTCATCGTGCTGACATCTGGAGGTATCGGGCTGGTGGGTGTAGCAACTGTGTTGTTAACGGTTTCTAGAGGTGGTGTGAAGCTTGCTATCGAAGGAGCTTGTAGGCCAGAGGTCATAATTGGAAAAGAGCCATTTTCTGCCGCACTAAATTTTCAAGAATGGTTATTATGTCTGTGTTTGAGAAGGAGAATTGTAAGATCACTTACTTTGTGGTATTCATGCCGACGCCTTGTGTGCGTATTAGTAGGACACTATTAGATGAGTAAATGCAACTATAGGATACGGTCAAGTAAGACATTTTCATACCCTAGTATAACTTTGAGCCTGCCAGGCCTTTAGCGTTTCCAACTGCAATCAAATATTGGGAATAGAAGTACGCGTTAAGTAGAAGGCAAAAGTTGTAGAGGGGAGAAGTGCAACAATTCTCATGAAGCCAGGGAGTATAAATTCAAGCAGCAAGCAATAATTGATCTCTCCAGCTTCGCCAAATTTGATAATGAGTTGGCTAACCACGATAATGCGGTTTGATCATTTGGATCGTTGACTACATCATGAATACATTACGATCCATTTGCTACCATGATGACCACGATGATCAGACTCAATAGAGGGTCCAAGGCGGTCCGCTTGTTTAGTGGAGTATTCTCGTCGACATTGGAAATCTGATTAGCACTGCAGGAGCGAGCTTCTATTAAAATGATTAGCCATGGCAAGCTCGATGAAGGAAGTGGTTAAGCATTGTTATGTCATTGCCACATTTTGAGTCTCCGCATCGGGAGACGCCGGCACAGCGCTGTTGAACGAACGTTGCTTGTCACCAATTTTGCTCCTCGATATCCGTGCTTGACTTTCTATCCCAAAACAACGAAACATGTCTGATCTGTGTCCTGTATACGCGCCCTTCTTCAGTGCAATGGTGCGTCTTCTTTTCTATCAATGCACCACATGCTGGCTCAGCCCACAAATTTCAGGGATGCACAAGCGCCATCGTCTTTACTTGTAAGTCCCCAGCATGCTGGTACCATGGAGCAATGCTGGCAGGTTTGAAATGAGACTTATGAAACCGACCATGGTTTTTTAGGTATTGGAGCAAGGTGTGTTGGTTTTCTCAACCTTACGTGTCGCGTATTTCTAAAATTTGTGCCCTTTGGTGTAAAGTTATGGAACCGCGAAGTCTGGTGTTGGCATTTCCGCCATGTCTGTTCTCCGCCCTGACCTCATGATGAAATGTGTTGTCCCCGTTATTATGGCTGGTATCATCGCTGTACGTGCTTTTATGTCAACTGGGGGCAGCTGCGGAGCGTTTGTTGACGCGACATGCAGATTTACGGTCTTGTCGTTTCCGTCCTTATTGCTGGAGATTGTATGTAGTCAGTGCCTGTGGTGCATTTCCTGAAGTCTCATCATATCGTTCAGTGAAGTCACGAATGACCCTCGCTCAAGGGTTCATCCAACTTGGCGCTGGCCTATCTGTCGGTCTTGCCGGTCTGGCTGCCGGTTTCGCTATTGGTATTGTTGGTGATGCTGGTGTGAGAGGAACCGCTCAACAACCCAGGCTCTTCGTGGGCATGGTGAGCTGCTTTATTAATACGGCTTTACGCATTTTCTCATCATTTTTAGATCCTTATCCTCATTTTCGCTGAAGTTTTGGGACTCTATGGTATGCCTGAGTTTATTTGCAAATACTATTAGTAACTTTGTGATTTAAGGTTTAATTGTGGCCCTAATCATGAACACCAGCTCTCAAGGCATGCTTGTAAGTCACCACGCTCAGTTTTCCATCCACATCTCACACATTTCTTCCAGTGTGAATGAACGACCTGCCTTGGTGAATTCAACACTGGCAAACTTGCGGGACAGCGGGCAGGAAGATACCAGAATACTAATTCCGGTTTATAGATTCTCGAACGATCCTACATAGGCACTTCTATTGTTTATTACAGTAATGCATTCACGCCGCCTTGCCTCCATGTCTTCTTAAGTCATAAGCAAAATGTCTAGGCGGTGCAACAACAAATACAACCTCGTGGGTGAAAATGCCTTGATCCTGATAAGCCTTGAGCCTGTCAAGGTTCTTGGTTCTAAAATTCTCAATTGTGTGGAATATTGAATGTATTCTAGCGCTTTTTGGAGGTCGTGACTGTTAATTGTTTGACTGCTCTTCCAGCGAATAACACTGACGGAGGCTGGACAACCCTCTGTTTTTAGAAATGTTTCAATCCCTCCTTTGACTTACCGGTACCTAGTTTTATGGGTTGAGTTTTGTCCTGGATGTACGATCGCGTTACCCCAAGCTTATCATTGAGATTGGCAGGAGAGACTTGGTTTCTTCTGCATGAAGGCGTTTCCGTCTTTACTAAATCTCTACGAGATATCTATCCGCCATCAAGATGCCTCCTTTCCAGCAATTGAGATACGACTTGACAGTCTTGAAATAAAATTTAACTTTTCTCAAGGGTGCAATAAGAAACTCTTCTCACGTACCTAATTCGGCTTCATCCGAATTTATCGTGTGATGCTGTTTGGACCAAAAAGAAAAACTTTGCTAGCAGGACAAAGCAAAAACGTTGCCAAGTGTAAATTTTAATGGTGATGCGACGCCGTGTGTCCTTCGCGCTCTTGGGTCTCTTACTCTCACTCTGCCTTGGTCTCCCATTGTTCTTCTATCCCTTGGGAGGCCTCAAATCCCTTGACCTTTTGATTCCTGCACACGACACAGATGGAAATGCTGTCAACGACCACGTACCAGTGAGTGATATCACAACATATGAACACTCTAGTAACTTGAATGGCCGCGTCAGGACAATCAGCACACCCCCGTTGTTGAACATGTGGAGCCAATAACGGAGACGTATTCACCTGCAGATGATTATGAAGGCGCAACTGATGCCTCACCAGGTGATTCAATCTGTCATATACCAGTGTAACCCGCTGACATTCGTGGTACATAGCTGATTCTGTCGATGACGCCCAAAATAAACCAGAAGACGCTCAAGGCACACCCGATATCACTCATATCATCGATACCGATCTCCCACCCTCTTACGACGAATTAAAAAAGTGGGAAGCGGATTTGCCCCAGCATGATGTAAACCTGCCTTTCCCAGAAGGAAACACAGGAAGATACCTTCATTTTGATTGTCAAATTCAAATGCTGGGTTGGAATAATGTTTTGAACGAATTGTACGTTCCTATTTTTTTTTGTTAAAGCAATCTGATTACATGCAATGTAGGCTGATGAACTCCTATCTCGCTCATGAGTCCAACCGAGCTTACGTCTTCCAAAATTATGTTTGGAAACCTGAATATTATCCATGGCCCGAGTCGAAATTTAGAGAGTGGCCTCCTAGAACACCACTTAATGCCCTAATATCTGGCCCAACTTCAGGTGCACCATGGGAGGGCGGCGATAATGCACCGCGATCAGTCTCTCAGGACTGGTTCAACACCGTATGTCCTGAAGAAGAGCGCCGCATTATCAACACTGGTAGCGTTAAACCAGCTATCAATAACTTACCAGGCGATGCGCTCTTTGATCATTGGAAAAATCTTCTTCTGGAGGCGCCCGAGCGCTGTATAGTGATAACACCCGCACCCAGATCAGAGGATGACTTCCCTCAGGTCTTTGATTTGTGGCTTTGGGGAGCAACTCGTGTGCTGTCGTTATGGGAATCCTTTTCCACATCACCGGTATCACGCCTTCTTGAGACGTCTCCGATCGTTAATGCAGCCGTCGATAGGAATGAGTACCTCTTCAAGCCTCGGGGCCCAAAGCCACCATTCCCTATTTCAAAAAGTCCGTACGACAGAATGCTGGCCATTCATATCCGACGTGGTGATTTCAAGCAAGCGTGCTGGGACCTTGCAAAATATAATTCGACATTTTACAGTTGGAATCTGCTTGAATTTCTGCCAGATAAATTTATCCCGCCTCCTGGTGGCTCTCCGGGTGAAAATACCCCAGAAAACACAGAGAAATACATGGAACACTGCCTTCCCACTACGCTTGCCATTGTCGAAAAAATCAGGGACTCGCGGCGTGATTATATCGCGACTACTAAAAACTCTGCTCCTTTCCTCGATACCCTATTTATCCTCACTAATGATAAAAGTGAATGGCTGGCCGAACTCCAGACCACTTTGAAAACTGAGGGGTGGCATACAATTGTGACGACCAACGAACTCCGACTAGATCAAGAACAAAAAGATGTGGCGATGGCAGTTGACATGGACATTGCCCGTAGGGCAGCGGTGTTTATTGGAAACGGGGTACGCTTTTTTTAACAATCAATGATTTTCGGTTGCTGATTTTTTTCTGGTGGTGTAGTGGTCTTCATTCACGAGTAATATCGTTCACCGACGACTGGTTGATGGAAAAGAACCTATTAGCATCAGGTTTTATTAATTATAGATGATTTATACCCGCTTATGAGTAACGAGATATACTAATTTATGTAGTCAAAGTTTGTTGTGGATTTTATTAAACATTTATTCATTTATACATTGTTCGGGCCGTTTTGATCGTAAAATTGTAGACAAAGAGCCATTTTACTGGGTGGCTTGATAATAATGGCGTTGGCTGTTATCACATGGAGAACCGGTGTACAGATTCACAGAAGGGTATTTCGATGAACACGCAGCGAATTAATCATTTCCTAGCTTGTTATAAACCAATCATACTGCACGCAGCAAAGGCCTATCCGGAGGCAGAGATAAAGTTAGATTGTTCATTGTTGGTATTTTCTTGAGGTGCAGTTGGATACACTTAGATCATTACTGGGTCACTGTGTTGTGGATTTTATCTGAAGTACTACAACAATTGATATGCATGCTATGTCAGGACGCTGATGCCTTTCGGTCAGAGGATTCGAAGTGGATTCGACTCAGTACTATATATAGTCCAATTGCAAAGAGCCATTTTGTTGACGGCGTAGTTACCCCCATTATCCATCATGATAATCACACGGAGAACCTGTATGTACTGATAGAAAATTTTCGAGAACTCTTCCCTGACGAATTGATCGGTTACTCTGTCGTTACCCATTACACATGCATATTGGAACGCAAGAAAGGGTTCTCCGGAGACAGGTATAAAATTAGATTTTTAACATTTTCCCACAACGGGCTTTAGCCCCTCCTTCACGGACATAACCTCCCTGAGGCAATCCACTCCAAGTTACTGTCTTGATACCAACAATTTAATAGCTGTAAGTTTGAGCAAAGGAATAATCATTGCTCTTAATGTATAATCTACAACGGATAAAGCTTCAAAGACTAGTACTAATCCCGGACCTGCCTGAGCTCATGGTGACCGTCACACCATATAAATTAATTAATTTTGGTACTAGTAAGATGAATGATTCGATGGAGCGATTTGTTCAGCCCTTTTCTCTTCCTTAGAGTCTACGATAAATCTACCCATTTCCCATGGCTCCTCTACGGCGACGTCTGTGTTTTGCTCTCCTCCTCTCCTCGATTTCGCTTTTCATCGGCATCCCAGTTCTTATTCATATCGGTAAGAAAAGGGAACTGGGACTTGTGAGTCATAGAAGTTAACCGCTTCATTTATAGGCGGGTATGAGATCACCCTAAGCCATATTTCATTTCTTCGGAGTCCTGACCTCCCTCCATCGTATGAGAAACTAAAAGCATGGGAAAAGAACTTACCGCAGCACAACCTGGACCTGGCATTCCCTGAGGGAAAGGCAGGGAGATATCTGCATTTCAAATGTCAAATCCAGATGTTAGGCTGGAATAATGTGTTGAACGAATTGTAGGCGCTATTTTATTGTTAAAAGCCCATGTACCCGATTGACATATCATAGGTTAATGAATTCTTATCTCGCCCACGAGTCAAAAAGGGCATACGTCTTTCAAAACTATGTCTGGAAATCTGATTATTATCCATGGCCTAAATCCAAGTTCAGAAACAACCCCCCCAGAACACCGCTCAATGCATTAATATCAGGTCCAACGGCAGGCGGGCCTTGGGAGGACGACGACAGCGCCCCGCGTTCAGTCTCAGAGGACTGGTTCAACGTCGTATGTCCTGAGAAGGAGCGACATATAATCAGTACCGGCGATGTCAAACCGCTGCTTTGGGGCTTGGATGGGGACAAAATATTTGCTCACTGGAAAAACCTCCTGTTGAAGGAGCCCGCTCGCTGTGTTGTGATTGTGCCAGCACCTAGAAAAGTGGATAATTTTCCGCAGGTGTTCGATTTATGGCTTTGGGGAAACACACGCGTGTTATCGCTGTGGCAATCTTTTTCCACATCGCCTGTTTCGCGGCTTCTAGAAACCTCGCCTATTGTCAATGGTGCCATCGATAATAATGAGCACCTCTTCCTAAACGCCGATTCCCATCTAGTAAGGGCTAAAAGCCCGTACGAAACAATGTTAGCTATCCACATCAGACGAGGAGACTACGCGGAAGCTTGCGGCGACTTGGCGAAGTATAATTCAACATTCTACAGTTGGAATTTATTGGACTTCTTACCAGATAAATTTACGCCACCGCCTGGAGGTCCTCCAAATGAAAATTCACCTGAAAATATCGCAATATATATGGAACGCTGTTTGCCTACTTTCGAGGCTGTGGTGAAGAAAATCAGGGACTCGAGAATTGAATATCTCGCGACAAGCAGGACAGGCATTCAGGGACTTGACACTTTGTACATCCTCACCAATGAACGTGGTAACTGGCTTGCAGAACTCAAAGCTAGACTTGTAACAGAAGGGTGGACCAAAATTGTGACTAGCAGCGAGCTTCTGCTGGATCAAGAACAAAAAGACGTGGCCATGGCGATAGACATGGATATTGCGCGTAGAGCAGCGGTATTCATTGGAAATGGGGTACGTCTAGACTTTATTGGCAGTTCTCAATTCAATATCGGTTGCAGTGGTCTTCCTTCACAAGTAACATTGTGCACCGGCGACTGGTGGATGGAAAAGAGCCTATAAGCATTAGATTTTATTGATAATAATAAGGCCTTGATAAACCTCACATATACCATTTTGTTCTAGATGTTTTCTGCTGCATTCAGGTTGTAATATAACTTACGGGCTCGGCTTGACAGTTCTGTCTGATAGAGCACTCGCTTTGCTGCCACTTGAAAAAAAATGGGGTTGAATCTGCAACAATCTCGCTTTACTCTCCTTATCGAGCACGGCACCTGCATTTGTGATGTACGGTCTCTAATTGGTCGTTTGGACTAATGAGGTGCCCGCATGTCGAGGAGTGATGACACAGTTGTGGGTTTCATTTCAACAGCATTTAATGACACCAAGGGGGCTCTATTGAGTTCTAAATCAACGAGAAGTGTACCAGCTGGATGGCGAGAAAGTAGAAGAAATGAGTGTTAACTGCATTCCACAAATAGACATAGTTTCCTTTTGCTCAAAGTTGAACAGCCATCACATGTTGTAAGCGTTGAACGTTGAACTTTGAACGTCGAAGTTAGGCCCTTGAGACGGGGCCAGAACTGCCTGAAGATGGAATTACACTGGACACAGACAATATTCTGAGAGTGATAAGCAAGTTATCTTCAATAACAGTTAGTAAGTGTATGAAGGTAAATTACATAATGAAAACGTGCCGCATCCGTTCTCACGACCTTCTTCCTCATTCCCTTCACAGGGTCATCTTGTCACTCTCTTATCCATGGATACTGACCGCAAATCCACAGTGTCATCCTTTTATGGCGGACGCAAAAGCTCTCTCGACGCCCTGAATGCAGATTTTATCCACCCGGCTCCAGAAAGAGGAAGAGACGATGCCTCGTCATTCTACAATCCAGAACGAACATCGATGGATCATTTAAACGGTGCAGGTCGAGCATCAGCGGGATACAACAGAGGTTCTTTCTTTCATGCTGGTAGAGAGGAGCCGTTAAAGGGGGGAAGGGACGAGGAGGAGGAACTCAGTCATGATGGGGCATGGGATGTGTACGCCGATTTTAACAACGCCGGACCCAGATATAGTTCAGCTTTTGGAACTCAAAATCCCGAAGGGTAAGTCCTTAGTCTCCACACTATTTTTTTCTTCTCACAAGCTCATGCATTTCCAGTTATCAGCAACTTCCTCCCCCAACACCAACATCCAAATCCATTAATACCGACCCAACAAATCCTGTAGAGATGGTTACTGTTCCAGCGCTTGGACCAGAGTGGGCAAAATCTGAGATGCGCGGGATGACCAAGGCGGCCAAGCGCGAAGATAGAGCAGATTCTCGGAAACAGTTCTTGAAATCCTGGAATCGAGGAGAGCGGGGTTTGTGTGGAAAATATTTCACGAAGAAAGTTCTAGTCTTCTTTCTATTCGGACTTTGTGCTTGGTCAGTCATCTCTGGATTCCCACTTTTTTTATTCTGATCTCTATGTTCGAATAGCATTGGACTTGTTCTTGCCTTCACAATTCCACGTGTGCCCAGTTTCGCCTTCAATGCAGCAACCCCTCTAGCCAATGCAACAGGAGCGTGGGCGACAGCAGTGCCTACCATTTTCTCTCGCTTTCCCGCTAATTTCTCCTTCCCCGCCTTCGCCTCGCTGCAACTTAATACTAATGACAACTATCTGCCTGTCAATTTCAAACATCTCCGAGCGTCTGTGTTTGACCTCGACACAAACCGGCTTGTAGGTACGGGAGACTTAGGCCACCGTACGGTACCTGCCAAAGCATTTCCCGACATCATGCTACCTCTCAACTTCACTTATATCACTACCAATGATACCGACCAAACTTGTAAGCCGTCATATAGTACTATGTGTTTCCGCAACCCTGATTGTTTTTTCAGGGCTTAACTGGTACAACGGTTGCAAAAACCAGATTATCGATCCAAACGGCGTGCGTCCAGGTCAGCTTTCCTGTTTGCCACGTATCACAACATACTAAAATTTATCCAGCGGTCAAGTTTCGACTGGTGCTCGATATGGATATCGTCGGACTGCCTTCGACCCGTACGGTCTCTGCTCAAGTATCCAATGCCGAATGCCCCATCGAACTCCCGATTAACAGTGTCTAACCGCAATAAATTTGGAATCGTCTTTTCTCAACAGCGCTCATTTATTTCATGGACATTCGGACTTATTTATCGCATTGATCTCGTACATGACTTTCTTTTAAAATCACAAACAATAGGATCTGTTAATTTTGTTCAAGTCGTCCGTAGTGCTGTTCTCACCTCATTAAGCATTGCTTAAAAACTTATGTATTTCCAATCATTATGGCCTTTTATTATTATTAATTCCGGTCCTAACTACTGGGTGGGAGCAGTTTGAAAATCTGACTGCAGTTTACAGACATGTTTTTATGTATGTAAACAAAAAAAATTGTAGTCGAGGCGAATAAAAATAATATACTTGACTACGAATGCACAGCATCGCATCTTTAAATAAGTAAATAAGTAGAGAAGCATAATAAGACTTATAGAGGGAAAGATACTTTGTTGAGATTAATCAGATTAATTTAATCTTACTATAACTCGCAGCTGAGTTGTGCCACGAATGGTAATTTGAGTTTCCTATGTAATAGTCTAACTCATGATATGGATTCCAAACCCTCCAGGAAAAAAGGCTGGCGCTGGAACCAGTATTTTACATACTGGAACTAAAAATCCATTTGGACTCAGTTCGTACCCTACCACTTGTGGAAAATTGTAATCAGTTGAAGTCTTTCAGTTTGAGATCACATTATTTACTCTGAGTATAAACGCTCTGGTCTTCGTTTGCCAGACCTTCCTTTGTCTCCGGGTCTATTGGTAGCGCCCGCATCATCAACGATGCGTTAACAGCTCCTCGTTGCAACTTGTCCAATTGCGAGTCTAGGTGCCGCTGCGCTCGCCGCCTACGAACGTAGCATGTAACCCCAATAATGGACATGCAAACAAGTAAAACAGCCGTTACTGCTTTCAAATTGACGAGCTTGAATATGAGGACTCAATAAAGGCTTACCGAGTAGAAGAACATCAAGAATGCGGTCTCCTTTTGTCTCGTTGTTGCTGGTTTGGTCTTTGGAGGTCATGGCCGGGGATGGTTGCTCGAAGATTGGTTAGACATCATATTTTGTCTCGTTTTCTCGTTTTTGTACTTGGATTAGACGATGAAGATGTTGGCGCTTAGAATGCAGAGGAATGGATGATCCCCCTGAATTCGAACAGCAACTTTTTGCGGATAAAGCGATAATGAAACACGTAAGGGTGCAATCTGATAACGAAGACAACAATCAAAAGGCACTGACACGGACAGGAAGCTGTAGAATGACTTTGACACTGACAGATCAATGCTTCTCCACGGAATATGGGAACATGTGTATAAATAACTGGCAGCAAATGAATCCTTTTCTTTTCCGAATGCTGAGCGGTTAAAAAATCGATACTCTGCGCAGTCAACCATGACTGTCTGATTGAAACTTAATCAGCTGGCTTCATGGTCCAGGTGCTGTCAACACCCGAGCCTGGCAGTATGGTGCATCACATATTGTACTTGCAAGTTTTACCTGATGCAAGGTACGTTCTCGTTACAATAGGCGCTTCAGAGGCGCAACAATGTGACAGGTTAAAGCCGGGTGAGGGAGAAAAGGAAAAAATCGCAGGACGGGATATTTTATGTAAACGCGCGAACGAGGCTTTAGCGTGCAGAGACCCAGCGAGGGAGGCCGAATCAGGAAATCAGGAAATGGGAAAGTTCGGCAAGTACCTTCAATAGACAAAATTAAAGCAATGTTGTGCATCTCATCATGGACTTCTTCCCTTAGATCCTTCTTTACCCTCGATAATGCTTCTTGAACATGACGAAATATCATCTGACGTGTTGATGTCGTTAAAGCCTCCCCCCTGCCTTGCTATTTTCTGGAGTTTTCACAATACAATCTCTACTGTGGAAATATTTCGGGCAATCCTACTGCTCTCACCGTCATTGGCCCGACTTGCGGTCCTACTAATGACCCTGCCTTGCCTCCAACAGCTTGGCTCAACGAGGCAATTGGTGCCAATGCACCGCTTTGCATGCACCATCGCATTATCGCCATTCACACTTCCTTACACCCCCCACCCGATGCATTTATGTAACACCGCATAGCCGCTACTCCTGCACACCCGCTACCACATCTATCGCTGCTGTTGGTGCGGCACCACCTCCACTTCCAATGCAGTGACGACACCCATGAGTCCATGACCTTCTTGAACCTTCAATGTGGTCGCCATGGTCGCACCCCACCTCCATTTTTAATCGACAAATTGAGTGATGAGTAACATTGATTGAAAGGGTGGCAGGACTTGTGCTAGATTCTGAGGGACTTGCCATGGTATAAACTCATCACTTGGTGTGAATTTAATATATGTATGAAGTGATGTTGTCAAAGTGTCTGTGGGCACAAGTTGAGGATTGTCCGATTTATGATTTGACGGCGATGCACAGCATCACAAACGTGGTCAGTGGCATTTGTTAACGAGCTTCTTCCTCATTTCATGAAAAACCTCAATGATTATTTAATGGATATACAAAACATCAGATCGAAAATTCTGTGGTGGTGTACTGGGTTAGCAGACCCTGAGCCTCTATGAAATTAGCTTTTACAAAAAAAAAATCTTATATTTTCGACTACAAAAAGACAAGGACAACATATTCTGTCATCTACAGATGAAAACTGTTGTAGTAGGGGGAAAAAAATAAATAGGTTTAGCGCGGAAAGCAAGAAAATCCTTTCTCATGGCAGGCTCATTTGAAATTGAATGTTTTGTGTGATGCATACAATCTCTCTTATTTACGCAATTTCTGATAGAAAAAACATAATTTCCCGTGAGAAACATGGCGAAGATATGCAACTACAAGACCACATAAACAAACTCTTTTTTCTTCCTTCCCTACGAATCCCTAGCGGCGCGAGCGCCCATCCCCGACAAATGATGATCAAATTGGCAACACAGAGTCATTCTGTCAAGACTACGACCTGATCGATTGTAGTTAAATATGTTACCTGAGGCATACAACTTCAATAAGTTTGATACTTTTTTTGAGAAGGAAATATGCTGGTGTGCTGCTCGTCGTCGACCTTCGGTCGACTCGCAGTCATCTATTTTTAACTTAAGAACAAACAAGTACAACGTTTCCCATTGGAGTCACGCAACCATAGCTATTCGACAAAACCCTCCTTACTCACTCCGTTCGATAGTCGGGGGAAGTACTCTCTCCGCAGCATTGTTTTCGATGCACGCACTTTCCCTACGAAATGACATCCCAAATTCAGCGAAGTCACTAAATAGGCTTGTCGGTGTCACTTGGACTTTTCTGCGCGCAGGTTGGGCAATAATATCTAACCCTTGCTAATATTTATATGGTGCGGTTAGAGTGGATGTCCGAGTCTGATTGACATCTGGTTTGCGGCATTTTCGATAACCCAGTGGGTTTTTTACCACACCCGCAATTGTCTCCCACTGCACCTACCTACCCGCATCAAGTTCACTTGACATCACGCACTCGTTCCAGAAGTCTTACTTGGAGATTTACCTTTGAATTCAGCCATGGACAAACATCTATTGGCGATACATATAACCCGGGAACAATAACCTGGAGCGCTCGCTACCGATTTGCGCCTTCCAATGTACGTACTTGCGAGGGAAACATACTTACGAGATGAGCAGACAACCAGGGCTGGCCTTGGTAACTACAATTGCTTTGCATTATCTAGAAATGTTCGGAGTGACAAAAACGACGATACTGATTTAATATATCGAGTGGCAGCGTGGTGAGCGCTCTCCTGATACATCGACGACGGAGAAGAATTGCTTCTAACGAAAAGGGTCAACGAATTAATAATGTTTGGGCGCGCTCTGGACATTTCTTTCTGCCGGTGTTCCTGAATCCCAATTTGGACCTTAAGTACTCCTCATTATAAAAGGAACGGTTTTCAAGGCTTCAATTAACATCTGAAGTTAATATCATGCAACTTAAATCTACTGTTATCCTCGCCTGTGCTCTTGCCTTCTCTGCAAGGGCACTACCTACCTCTGAAGCCTTCTGGAACGACGATGTCACATCCTACAGCTTACTTCCTCAGTCTGGCCAAATAACATTCACTCCTCTTGAAATCAATCCTGACGGATTCGATGTCTCCGAGGAGGGGATGGACGAAGCCATTCTGGAAGACTGGAAAACATCGGTGGTTCAGCAACACAATGCATACCGCTCTCGTTATGGAGCTGGGGCCTTAAGCTGGAGCGACGCTTTATATTCTGGAACGCTCCAATGGGCACAACAATGTAAATTTCAACACAGGTGGGTAATTTTGTCACAAGGACAAGTCGCATACCTTACAATACACGCTATATAGCGACGGCAAGGGCGCATACGGCGAAAACCTGGTACGTAGACTTGATCATCACTCTGGGAGCTTAATCACTCATTTTCTCTCAAGGCTGCCGGAACTGGGAATGCTTATGGTTTTACAGACGGATTGAAGGATTGGATGAACGAGGCTTGTGAGTCCCTTCCATCCCTTTCCTGCTCAAAAAATGCTCATCGCCATATTAGCAAAGTATAACTGTAAGCTCTAACTTCGCGCAGGCTCGATTCCTTTTACTTCTTGCTTAACAACGTTACGTTTAGACAACAACCCTGGCTTTTCTTCTGGCACTGGTCATTTCACTCAAGTCGTTTGGAAAAGCAGCAAGCAAGTCGCGTGTGCTATCGCGAACTGCAAAGGTGGAACTATCTTCCAGCAACCATCTAAATATGTGGTTTGCCGTTATAACCCTCCCGGAAACTTTGCTGGGCGCTATCCGTAAGCCCTTATCCTTTGGTATATCCATGCAAATTCTTATATATTAAATTAGTGAAAACGTTGGAAGGCCTCATTAGTGTAGTCCTCGCTTTATTGTAAGGGATCACTGAGTGTATTTGTTTGAATACTCTGTGTAATAAATTCTGTTTAATAATACAACAAGCTATTATTCATATGTTAATTACTACCATAGAGAGTTATTTGAAACCTTACGAGCTGTGTAGCCAGGGTAGCCAGCAGGCAAATTGTAAATGTCTAAGTCAATGTTTAACGACGGGTTATTCACTGAAGGAGGGTTGTCTTACTGATCAAGATTCCTGGATCGGTGGCAGAGTATGCACCTTGTGTATAATGGTCAATGGTCGTGTCAAGTGTTTGATGAAGTAACTGGCTAGGCAACCTCTCAGCAAATATTGACTAGTGTATTCATCAGGTCATATTTTAGCGCCTCTAAAAAAATTAACATACCCATTCGGAGTACTTTTGGGAATGGTGAAATTGAAAGTTGTGATGGTCGATGGGGGAAAAGTTAATTGATTTGTGCTTGCGCCGTAGGTTGGGGCCCATTGCCAGATCTTGAACCAGGTGCTACCGAGGCCTGCGCTATTAGAGTTTGCAGCTGGGCTTGCAGGGCTCTTATATGCCGAGATGTACTGCAAAAGGGATCAGCTTTCGTACAAGTGCTGTATAGTAAAACTGCTACGAACACCAGCATGGTAAATAGTGTTGTCGGCCTTGAACATGACCGTAGATCCTGCTACGACTGTAGCGATTCCGGCATTGGTCGCAGAGACCGAGTTATTCTCATAGCAGCGGATTGCCGAGCTAGTAACGTCTGTCACCTACAGCCCAATCGATCAATGGAAAATTACGAGGGCACAGTGAAGAGCATACTGGTGCCTGGGAGTCGTAATTTGCTGTCTCGCGAATATACTGCCAGTCGGCGGACGTAGTTCCGTTGACAATTAAGTCTAGAAACGTGTCTAGATTGTCATATAAAGCAGACAAAAAAGACCTTGCAATAGTTTCTTCACTTATAGTGCGCTGATACACCGTGTGCTGCAGTAAGTATTAAAGCGGCAATGAAACTTTTCATGTTGAGAGCTTAAAATGCAAAGTAAGTCTTGTCCACTCTGTCTATACGCTTCACCGCCCTTTTAAACCGTTTAGCTCCAGAATTTTGGGTCATTCCCGGGCATTTGTTGGCCCGACATATAACCAGATCTTGTCCCCTTAGGCGTAATATGAACTACGCAGGGCAAAGTGACGATCTAAAATAGATTAGGCATCAGTTAAAGCTCCGAAAATAGGTCTTCTGTATGCTTTAAATAGCATCTGCAAAGAACCTCAAGGCCGCGTTCAATAATGAGATAGATATAGGCCTATCATCCCCACTGTCACATGGAGCTTGAAGCCTTTAGGCCCTGTTTCCGACAACCCGATTAATATCCATTTAGTCTCGCGAAAATCAGCAAGCGAGCATAGCAGTAGATTGTAGAAATCTATAAAGACAGTAAACTAATGAAATATTAAGTAACAGTTAATGAAAGTGGTGACGTTCAACTCAGTGTTTGTATGGCAGACAACTGAGGTAGCTGACACTCTGAGCGTCCTATTTATCTACGAGGCTCTAGCTAATGGAGTAAAGTAGATAATTATATTCTTGTGTAAGTGAATAGGTGAAACAGAAAGAAATGAACGGAATAGGGCAGAGGTAAATATAAGTGAAACTAAAATGAAAAAGGCTGTAGCGAAAACGGAGTATACAAAGGTGGTGGAACGAGAGATGGCATGGTGCGCGCGCGCATGAGCGTTGCGGCAATGTGAGCGTGCGCCGCGGGCTCGTCCGACTCTCTGGTTTGTCATTCCAACATAGATATTGACATGATTTGTGAAGCGGATGTAAAAGTAGAGATACACGTTGTGGTTAAAGCATACCACATTGAGGCCTAAGTTACACCATCCAGGAGGATTATGCAGGGCGCTGCCTTACATAAATAGTATAATAATAGGGAAATGTAATAACTAATGATAGTCAGAAGCATAACTGAACAAAGCAATATAGGCTCACCGAGTGTATCGAATTGGTAAAACTTGTAGGGATAAAGAGTGCTTTATTCATACGTATGAGTGCGATGTATTCGCAATGAAAAGATGGGGAGATATAAATGTGCAAGGGCCATTTCCGGTAGCAAAGGAGCGGGAGAGGTAGTCTGTAAAATGGTGTGTCTATACAGTAGAAATGATATGTGAATACTGATAAGTTTGGCTGAATTTTACGAACGTGATCTATGAATTCCAGGCGCCAGTTGTGAAGCATTCCTGAAGGCGAAAGGGTGAGGGGAGGTATCATGGGGAGATTGGGTGGCACCCATGAGGTACCACTAAAATTATGCAAAGGGCTATTCTGCCTGGTGTGACGTGGAAAATTGTGCACATTCGAAAGGAATTGTTGGTGGTACGTGGGTAGCAGGGTGGTGAATCATCCTCGAGCAGACAGTGGTAACGATAACTGGCGTCTCTGGGTCAGGATGTAGTGTAAACTACAAACTACAGCAACTGACAATGGAATTAGAGATAAGAAGAGGAATGGAAGCGCAGAGTATATACCTATTAAGACAATTATCAGAGTGGCAGCAAGCCAAGCAGCTAACATGGGGTATTGCGCGAAGAGGGAAATCGATTGCCAAAGCCGCCGTAGACTCTGATAAAGGGAGCAGAACAAAGGGTACTACTTTGCAGCAATGTATAAATGGTTAGTGCACAGCCATTTACTGTTTTTCTGTATAGGTTTCATGCGGTAAAGGGTGGCCCAGACTATAAATGAGAATGCGCTTGCCCGTGCAGTGGACAAGTTGCTTGATTGGCTACAATAGTTGTGGTGTAGACATGTAGAAAGTGTAGACTGTAAGGAGCCCTTGGCGGGGCTTGCAAACTGACAAGGCGGGTCGCTAATCATCAATATTAATTACAGATCGCTATAGTGGCACTAGTGGTTGGAAGGTACCGGGAGAAAGAGTTGGAAGTTGAGCGGCTTCAAGACTGGATGAAATGCGACAGAAAGCTCGAATCGTGGGGAGTGCTGGATGCATTCGAGATGCTGTGAACAAATGAAGGCGGTGAGTCTACTGACCAGCGTGACTTCCCGCAACGTGAACCTGACATCTGATTCTGATGAAGAGACACAAAACCTTGAATAGTAAATTTCCCTCGAATGCGCGACGCGTTATCGAGAAAATGTATTGTCGAAAACATAAAGGTTTACATGAAAAGATCCGGGTTTGGGCGATGAGATGTTCAACATTCAACATCAGGCTTACAGTGGTGCTCAAAAATACTGCATCTAAGTATATTGGATGTAAAATGTGTATAGCTCAACAAAAACCAGATATTTTTGTACAATTCAACTTCTAACATCTTTTAAATATGTACTTTAATGGTTTTAAAAAGTATTAGAAAATAAAATCAAGATTTGACTTTGATATGAAAGAAAGAAGAAAATAAAGCAAATAACCCAATTTTATAACTTTGTAATAAGAATTTTGTGTAATTCCAAATTCTGTCACAACATAGATTAGGATGTTAAAAATACATTACAAGTTGAATCATACAAAAATATACAGTAGTTTACAAGTTATTTGAAATGCAAGATGCTCAATATAGTATCATTTTGGCATTTTTTATCAAAAAATGATCAAAACAGCAGTTTTAAACAAGTTATAACTAGGAAACCAGCTTATATTTTTTAATGATTTAACTTGTGGTGTGATTTTAACATGCAAGTCTATACTCTGGTAAAATTTTGCATTGATCAGAAGTCTTATTACAAAGTTATAAAATTAGCTTATTTGCTTTATTTTCATCTTTCTTTCATATCAAAGTCAAATCTTGATTTTGTTTTTTGATACTTTTCAAAAACATTAAAGTACATATTTAAAAGATGTTAAAAGTTGAATTGTACAAAAATATTTGGTTTTTGTTGAGCTATACACATTTTACATCCAATATACTTAGGTGCAGTATTTTTGAGCACCACTGTATATTCAAGCAGACTTCAAAAATAGGAATGAAGTCATATCACGTGATGGTACGCCCGTTGAATCAGTACCACTACCACACTGCAGCGAGTTTGGACAAGTTTTCCTTAGGCATTAGTTATTTGGACGAAATGAGAGCAATCTAAAAAAATTGGATGTGAGTAACTTGAATGGCCTTGCTATGGCGCTTAATAGATTTGTTCAACCTATTCAGATCAATATAAAAATATTGCTTTCACTATGGCACCGACGTCAACATTCTCAATTTCTCTGACATTCCCAAACATTTCAGGTCTACGTGTAACGGAAACAAAACGTCATGAAAAGCAGAATCTTGTAGAGTTGAGTCTGTTGGCCGCGCGTCCGACGGCTTTGAAGTCCTGGAGTGTGAATACGATTCCCGACCGAATTGACGATGGCCCAGTTACATTTGTTGCCCTCGGCTGCGAAGATGGAACATTGTATGTTTTCAATCAATCATGTCAATCTACCAATACTGTTGATCTGCACTTTCCTGTGCCCACTCAGCCCTCGCCATCCGCCAAGAGTCCTCATAGTACTAAACGACGCTCTTACGCAACATCACGATCCTCTTCACCTACAACTCCCATCAGTCGCTCTGCTACCCCTTTTGGAATTACTTCTCGGTCGAGAGTTGTATCGGGTATTAATACCAAAGCGGTGGAAGCCCCGAAGAATTATGTAGACTTTGACGATGAACCCGAGAAATTAAAAGACATGTTAAAAGGTCGAAAACTCAAAGATAGGCCTGCTGGAGGCGATCATACCAACACTTTCCCAACTTCTCTCTCAATCTCTTCTCCAGAATCTTATTCAAAATTTAAACATTCCTCTGGGTCATTGTCGACTCCAATCCACACTTCTAAGCCGAACTCGACACCTGAATCGCCTCGAGAACAATCTGGCAAGGCATTCAGTCACGATCTGGGCCTCCTCTATCACGTTATTCTTCCCACTTCCGGCTTCGACAAAGCTATCAATAGTATACAGTTGCTACACCTTAACCACAACCAATATCTTGCCGTTCTGCAGTCAACAGGGTTAGTTCACTCAAGTATGGCTATCTCTTTTGGTTATTGTTGATTTTACTACAGTGACCTGCATCTCCTTGCCTCAGATGATGGCTCATGTCTTGCTTCTGTGCACGTTGGTGATACTCTTACTGATGTCTCGGGCCTGCATGATGCCCCCATAAGACCATGGTCATGGTGCACCCTTCATACATTACATATAGAGGAGGTGCGTAAGTGTTTCATAGAGTTCCATTTCTAACATATGGGCGTTCACAGTCAACAATTTTGCTGGTTTCCGCCACAAATAATCCCGTAGCTCTATCTTTGGCTGCTACGGAAAGTGAAGAACTGTCCAGTAGCAGAACTCGTTCTGTATCGTTCGAACTGATTTCGGGAAGTGCCCTCGATTCCCACGATGTAAAGCTTGTTTTCCTAAATGAATGGGAACTTGAGGGCTTGCCAACTGGCATTGGAGTGTATCAAGACTCAGACAGTATATCAATCAGCCGTGTTACCCGAGCGGCTAATTAATACTCTATTTCCCAGAAACTTATTCGGTTCACTCGGTGGACACAGAAGGCAACTTTTTTGTACGCCGTCTTCAACCCAGGCCGCCTGCCCCGGCATACATCAGTGCTCCTGAGCCAGATTCCCACTCGAATTTTGCAACTCTACCAATTCCGAACCCGTTTAAGTCAATAATGTCACAGTCATCCAATCATCTTCCTCTTGCTGAGAATAAAAAAGACATGTCGAGGATGACGCTGGGTGAGACTCATGAGGCTGGGAAACTTCCTTTAGCTTCGGCTTTGCATGGCTTATGCACTCGACGCCAGGGTAATAAACTGCTCGGGGTTGCTTGGACACTTCACGAGGTCATCGTAAGTGTCACTATTTGGAATCTTTGCAATGCTAATTAATGATTCAAGAACTTCGAATATCAAGACCATTTTTTCAATATTTTGTCGCACGCACCGATTTCTGCAGTGAAGGCGGCCGAATGGCTTGACGATGATAGCTTTGCGCTTTCATTCGAAGTTAGTACACATAGTCCTTCACATTGTAACTGAAAATTTGACTCCTCGCTTGTAGGATCGAGTGGATATTATGAAACTCAAACTAGTGAACCCAGATAACGACGATGCTGACGTTGATACTATAAAGAATGGGCTGGCAAAAATACAGTCAGTGAAAACTTTCGCCCTGGTCGGTTCCTGACATTTTTATACTTAGTCCACAAATACAGCGTAGTATAAATGTTGGTCCCCATGAGGCCCTCGACTTTTCTTCCCCATCCCAGCTTGTCGTTTCAAGGGCGGTGAATGAAAACAAAAGAGAACTAATCTGCTTCCTCGTGGGTGTAAACGACGACGACAAAGCCTCGTCTCGTAGTCTTTGGCACCCAAGCAATCATGATAATTCTATTCCTCAAATCACCTTGACTTCGATGTTGCCTTTGGAGATGGACATTATTATACAGGGATACTGTAGGCAACAAGGAATCATTACAAATTTTCTCTTTTAACGCTAGCTTCTCTCTTAGCCGATGGCCATATTCGCCAGTTTAGTCTAACACAAATGTGTCAAAAGCCGGAGAAATGCTTCCTCTTGGATTCCTTGGCCATGAAGACTTCTGATGCACCTTTGGGAGGCTACATCACTGGGCTCCACGTGGTGCAAAACCTCAGGACGAGAGAAAGGTTCATCGCTGGCGGTGCAGATGATGGTTCTGTCGCGTTTTGGTCCTACAAGTCCGCCCGTGTCTATGTTTTTTTCTTCTTGTCGCTGATATGTTGTGATTTAGTACCTTTATTTTGTGTGCTCGATGGATTATCTTCATTACCCCACTAGCGAGTGTTTTGCAGTTTCGTCAAGAGACCACGGGGCCTTTGCAAGGATGTGTTCTTTGCATCTCGTACGATGGAACCGTTGCTATTATTGCTGTCGATGGATTTCAGTTGTACGTTTATTGAATTTGATTATTTTGATGCTGCTCAACAAGGAACCAGCTTATATCTGGTCCCTGGGTCCGCCTCTCTTCTGAAGCGAGTCTGTCTTGGGAGTGACAATTTATTATTAATCTATGCCGACCGCCATGCGCGGTTGTGGGATGTTAAAACTCGTGAATTTTGGAGGTCAATGGGACTTGATAAAGCCGAGGAGCTTTTAGCGCAGGGAGGGTGGACTGATTTGTGAGTTAATGATTGCTCATAGGGCCGGCTACCCTTATGCCTAATTATTTAGATCTGTTGAAGTGGATGGTCATCCCCCGAAGACTATTTGGAAACCCATCAATTCCTCTTCCAATGGACGAGATACTGGTTTAGTGTTGTTTTTTTCTGCCTATAAATAATGCTCAACTCGTTGATCAGTATCGACGTTTTCGCTGGATCTAGAGCGGTTCATTGTTGAATCAATGGCTGTGACGAAATCCATCAGTACAAGCAAAGATCAAACCCGTACCATCTTACAGACCCTTGATAAACTTCGCCTTATGCTCTCGACAGTTTTGACTCCTGGATTAAATGTAGACGTGGACTCCATTTGTTACGGAAATCTCGGTATTACTGTGTCGTCTGCGTTCCCCGGTTGGTCAAGGTTGGTGGGTTTGCAGTATCCTGGGCTTTGTCTTCTGATCATAGGCTAGTGGCGGAAATGTAACATTATTCAACGAGCATTGCCCTCAGGATCCCTGGTGTATTTCAGGCACTCAGACAGCCGCGCGCGCTTTAGCAGTCATTGTCATACTTCGGGCACTCGGTCTATTTGAAGGTAAGGGATCTTATATATCACTTAATTGTTTTTGAAGCATCGTTGGCAGAGTTTCTCGAAGGGGCGAACACAGTCATTTCTTTCTATGCGACCTCGATAGGACCTTGTGTAGGCCCGTTGTATCAACCTCCGGATCTCGCCTTCCTTGCGCGGCAGTGGTTCGATGCATCAAGTAATTATATATATATTCATGTACTGTTCGTAACTAATTTAGGTAGGCGAGCTGCGTCAAGCTATTCGTATTCTCTTCGATGCAACAGTTGCCCGTATGTCAGATGAAGAAGCTACAAGAACGGCTGAGCAATGGCAACATCATGGTTGGTCTGCTCCTTTTCAAGATAATTCATTTGAAACTGAGGTCTTGTAGTTCCTTTCCTACAACCAGCGGCAGAACGAGAGACAATTAATACGGCCCTAGCATTATTCATCTGTGGCTATGTAGCCGCAGAGAAGTACAGCTTGTTAACAACAAAGTTTGTCCTGTGGTCTACACCTTTTCATCTTCTAACTTTATTTTGCAGTGCCTTGACTGATATTTCAAAATCAATCAGCTTGTATTTAAATGATGAAAAATCAGCTTACCGTGTTCTTGCCATCGATCTGTGCTCACGTGGATTCCACGTCTGGCAACATTACATTGATGCCATAGAAATATTGCGTTCATTATTTAATTTGGCCACCAATACTCGGAAGGATACCATTTCAACACAGAATGTCGCTGTTCAAGCCCGAGCAGCTGTTCTATCGATCGCCGCCAATAACACGCCTTTATTCATCACAACTTTATGCCTAGACATCCTTACCCCTCTTACTTTGGAACATCGCAGGTCTGTCATGCAGATTGTGGCATATCTTATTCGAAAGGTATGAGCCCACATACATGGGTTGAATTACTTACAAGTTTTTTTTCAGCGTCCTCTTGTGCTTCAGCCTAATTTGCCAAAATTGATGGAAGCCGTAGTCAAGTCTTTAGACCCTAATGCAACTGCGGATCGAGAAGCAGTCTTTGATACAGCAACCGAAATTATTGGTTTTGTTGTCAAAACGTAAGATAGGATATGCTTTCCACCATATTGCACTCACTCTGGACCCTAGATTCCCCACTGTTGATTTTCATATGGCAAGTCAACGTCTAGCAGTAGGCTCCAATGAAGGCGCTGTAGTTATGTATGATCTCAAGACAGCAATCCGACTGTACGTTCTTGAGGGCCATAAGAAAGAGATCACAGCTTGCAGTTTCTCCCCCGATGGCCGAAGACTGGTAACACTTTCGATGGATGAGAGTGTTGTGCTTGTATGGAAAGTTGGCTCCAGCTTAACCAGCTTCTTCAATCCGGGCGCGCCTCCTCGTCAAGGACATGGTGGTTCCCTTCCATATAAGACGTTGAATTTCAACATTGGTAGTTCAGGTATGTCGCGCTCCCTGCTGTACTCGTAGTATTTCTTAATAAAACTAGGAACGATGTCAGTGCCTGAAACTTACGAGAAAATCCGATTTGAGTGGATTGCAGATCGTAGCGTCAGGCTGAATATCAGCGAAAGCGTCTTGACCTTCAGTACATAACTTGGGGTTAGGACACCTACTCGAAGTTTGAACAAGCTAGAACAAACTACCGGTTGCTCATAGGTTCTGCCTAATGAACACTTTCTTTATTTTGTGAAATAGGGAGGATAAGTATGGTACTCCACCCGTCCAATTACAGAACGTCATTTACTGTGGAATGGTGTATGTCAAGTCAAGTTGTTGGAATATATAACTGAGTTACTCGTGAATTCGAACAAACAAATGTATTAAAATTGAATGGAGCAAGAATGGATCAAAGCCCCTCATCATACATTTTCCTTGACAGCGCGACATAAAATCTTTCCAAATCTTCCTTTGCCGCCAGCTCATTCACTTTGCGACCCTTCCCCTCCGCGTCCATCCTCTTCTTCATCTCGGAGTCCGGCACCTCTTCCGCCTTCCCAGCTAGCTTCAAACTGCCGACAGAGGCACCACTCGTCTTACTACCAACAACATCCCTACTCTTCCCGCCTAGGCGCTGTGGAGCCGGAATCTGGTCAATGAGCCAGTCAAACACAAACGACAGCCTGTCCGTCGACGACTTAACCACATCGTCGTCCTTCTGCCGTGCATGCTCGCGGCTCTGCTCCCGCGACTGGGCAGAATCTGTGTTCCGAACAACAGCCTCCTGCTCCTGCCGTATGTTGTCTGCTTTCTTCCATGCCCCAACAAACCGACCCCAGTCTCTCAGACCCCATCCATCGCCAGACGCTTGTGCGTTGCCGCCTAGCCCGATAGCGGGTATCGCAGGTAGGTCGACGCCAAACTCAATACCCCGCGCGCCTCTCATTTCCCAATCTTTATGCATGTCAGATATGAAAAATTCGTGCTTGAAGTACAAACTCACGGTCGGCGCCCTCCATAATTCCTAGAAACTCTCCCCACTTGGCACTCTGAACGGTGACCAGCCCATCGTTTCCCCATTCACGCTCTTGTGCCCACAGTGGCACATCACTATCACTACTCCTCCTCGAATGATCCCGTTCCTTTTCCCAAGAATCTTTTAGCTTACTTCGCTCCTTTTCTTCCACGCCGTCTAACACCATCTTGGGTAACCAAAATGGGTGCCACACGCTCACACCGGCCATGCGTCCTGCAACGCTAAAATACTTGACACGCGGATCGTCAGGTGTACCTGGATTGAAAACGTTGTTGAGGTAAGTGGACGTAAGATTCGAGTAAGCCGGTGAATCTACGATGGAGAGAAGAAGTGTAGTGAATGATGAGGGTAGAGAGGACAGAGAGAGAGAGAAGGTAGTGTCTGATTTGAGTTTCGAAGTAGTGGGGGATGGGTTTTCCAAGCTGGCCTTCTCTTGTCCGGATGCAAACAAAGAGGTTGATTCAAGTGCTTTAGCAAGGTCTTTTTCTTGTTGCCTGAGTTTCCCAATCCCTATGTTTTCCTATAAGATCCTTTAATTGGGTGCAAATGTTTAAAGGGACGTAACTCACAGCACACCAATCCATGAAAGGACTTCCTCGGTGCGGCGTGCTGATTGACGTTAAGGATAATGGGACATACTCTTCAGGCTGTATATGTGTAATGAGGTGCCTACAGTCCAAGCCGCCCATAGAATGTGCCAATAAATTAACGCCACGGCCAAGAGCTTTGGACCTAAGTTGCTGGTGCAGCATATCAGCTCGAGCCGATATCGATCCCGTCCTAAAGTCGTAATGAATCAAACAACACCACTGCGCTGCGGGAAACTTACCCAGGAACGGATGTGACTATTACCTCTGCTCCAACCTTGTTTCGAAGAACCTGTAAGACATTGGACCAATAATGCATCCTCATGCTAGGAAATGTTGTAGGACCACGTGAATCAAAACCGTACAACCCTTGTAATTTATAAGCAAGATATAGACGCCTGCAAACCATGTCGTGCTCACCATGACATAGTACAATGGGATAACGAGGTGTCCTCAGAGGATCATACAAGACCGGATTGACAAGTAACTGGTGAATTATGTCTGTAGGCAGATATTCCTGTTCTTTCTTTGAAGGTGGAAGTTTAAAGTCGCTCGAAGGAGGTTTAGGTATCGGAACTTGAGGTGGAGAAATATGTCTGTGAGGTTCCGTACTTTCATTAATTGTCTCGAGTGAAGAAAACATCGAGGTTCGCAACCAAGGCCATGAAGTAGATGTAGCACTAGCTGTTACACTGTCAATCTGAGAAAAATAAAAGTGGAATATTTCATTGGACATACATTTAAGCACATTAGAATATGTTGCCTGACCATTATTCGATGTCGAAAACCGTCTTTCAAGAATGAGACGGTCCCAATTTCTCCTCATAGTCCACCAAGGCCATTCTACGGCTTTGAATCCAGGCAACGCCTCCCAAGCAGAACGCTGGGGACTACAAAAATCGTGGGGAGCACCGGCTCTTAATCCGTCTTCTGCGACTCGAATCTTTTCCGGTTTCGCTCGTTCGTGAGTAACGTAATGGTTTGTTATCGAGAAGGATGATACAACATTGAGTATTCTCCTGAAAAGTGCAAAGACATGGACGGGAACATAAATATTGTTCATGGCTAGAAAGCTGCATTTGGCTTTGGAGATCTCCGTACTTTTTTGGCAACTTCAAATCAGTTATTTACTCGTATTTGTAGTTAATTTGCTGCAAAGTACCCCACTGAAGTTGTTCTTCTAAGCACCACACTCTTCAAACAAAACGCGCTTTTGAAATTCCAAGTGCATCATTTTAATTCAATGTAATACTGTTGTTCTGTTGAGTTAGATATTTAAACTCTGAGTTGGAAATCTTGTGTAAAAGTTGTTAGGTATGCCCGACAAATCTACTATGTTCCTTCAATTGATGAGCAATAAATACCCGAGACATCCCATAACTGTGCTTAGCGACTTTGAATAGGTATGTGAATTGAACAGTGCAGCTCCGGAATGACCGGTCTGCTGGTATGCACCCCAGTGCAATATGAATTGAACATGGCACATGTCACACGCGCGGCACATCTTGTCGTTCAGTTTGCGTTCAGCACTCAGTACTCAGTACTTACATGGTGGTGTAGAAATCTATAAAAGAGTGAATTCAGTTATTTGTAAGGCAAACGACTGTATTATATTAGTGACCTATAAAAGAGTGAACTAATAAAAAGTAAGTAAAATGTGAATGAAAGGAATATAAAAGCATGCCCCAGTTGTTTGTAAGGCAAACGACTGAGGGAGCTCGTAGTGTCCTATTTATCTAGGGGACTCTAGCTAATGGAGTAATGTAAATAAATATGTTCCTGTGTAAGTAAATAGATGAAACAGAAAGAAATAAACAGAATAGGGCAATAGACATCGCCATGTAGGTATATATAGGTGAAACGGAAATGAAAGTAGAGCCTCTCGAGGCTGTAATAAAAACGGGGTATACGAGGGCGGTGGAACGAGAGATGGTGCGTGCGCATGAGCGTTGTGGCAGTGTGAGCGTGCGCCGCAGGCTTGTCTCAGGTTTGTCATTCCAACAGGTGGGTGAAACTACGTCTCAACAGTGATCAGCAGAATTTTTTGTGTAGTAGCAGACTTTTCCTGTAATTTCCACGCCGAGCAATGCCGGCACGCGTGTGTCCGTTTCAACTATTGAACTGACGAAGAAAATTCTTTCTGTGGACGCAAAATAAGAGCCATTGAGCTGATAAACAGCTTAATGCTCACCATATTTTATAACATCAATATTTATTTGAAGCAATCCCAGCCGCAACTGTTCAGGACAATTTTGATGATTAATGCTGCCGTGATTTTCCTTCTAAACACAAGACCTAGAAGCTCAAAACCTGAAGACAAAGCTTGAAATTTGAGAGAAGCGGTCAGCAGCTACAGAAAACTGAGTTTCAGCTTTTAAGAGACCTACCCCTTGAAGTCGTAGCCACAACATTCATAATTCCCAGCAGGCTGCTTGTGCTTCCAGGGAGTTGATTACACGACCTTTGCCTTCAGGCAAACTAGGTGTCTCCAGATTGGTATTCATTAGACATGAGCCTACTGGCGGCAAGATAGATAAGGAAAAAGATCCAATTCAATACTTGATGATCTTGATCTATCACAAATCTTCAGGGTGTTCGGTAACGAGAATGCGGGTGCATTTTCATTTTGATGGCATTGGCATTATTCCCACAAGTAATGTATCTTGCAACTTCCGGTCCTTAAGTCCGGTGCCCCCCAGCTTATGTCGAGCTCGTTGTTGGCAAGAGTGAATGTCCTTTAACTGCTCGTTTTGATCACATGAGCTGGCGCACCTTTCTAATTAGGAATGAAATATGTTATAAAATATTTCTACTGCTTAGGTGTCCCTCAACAAGCAAAACTAAGGTAATATACAAGCGGCGGGACCGACGGCGGACGACAATGAGCACCGTCGGGCATTGGCGCAGGTGTGTCACCTGAGCTTGGACTTGTCGGAACCAAAAATAGAAATACTGCTTTAGGGCTTGTGGGAATGCCATCAAAATGGAAATGCACCCGCATTCTCGCAGACTTCTTACAGTCACTGCCAAAGAAACAGCGTTTCCCCCATGTCATCTCATTTAATTTCACTATTCTGTCTCCTAGTTCCTTGGCTTCTTGGTTTTGATTCTCTTGGAGATTCCAAAATAGATTCAAGTTCATCATGCACCGATCAAATTCCATTCGCGTTCTTTCCAAAGGATCAAGATTTTATTGATGGACTTGATGAGATGGGATGGTCCGAGCCTTAAAATTAACAAACACAGCGCATGGCGAATCGTGGCTCCCATGCCCAGAACCATTTCTCTTTCTGCAACTCCGACATTGTTTTCCTAGTTTTCTTCTGCCCGAGTATTTCTTGAAGCCGTTTCGAAAAGACCCATGCAACGACCAAGCTTACATCATACCAGCCCATCAGTGAGTCGCTGCAATTTTGTTGCTTTAGTACTGAATTCGATCTTCTCCAGAATGGCTCCATTAAATTTGAGAACACACTAGCAGCACACTCCGTCCCTCTTCTTGGTAACGACATGCACGAATCTCATTTTGCGGCTGACTCCCAAACACACATTCCTTTCAAATTGAATAAAGGTATATTCTTCCATTCCATAAAAATACACCCTTTTAAAGTTTACCCTTACAGAGCTTGACGAGAACAGTTCAGACACCAAACGACTTGCAACGGGATGGATCCCTTTGCCGCTTAGGGGATGTTTCTGGATCCCTTTTATTGTGTTTCTAGTGGCGGTGGGAATTGGCCTGGAGATTGCGTTGAAAGTCACAAACGATCGCCAAGGTTAGTCCGCGCTGCTGTTTTGTTTCGGTAGGTACTGAATAGGTGTAGGTTGGGTTGCTCATGGTGATATTGCGGATACACAAGATGTATTCCATTATGTTTACGTGAGTATGAAGAATTCCGCAATATCCCTGTCATAGTCATCTGATTATCTGATAGACCTTGCCACCCGTGGCTGTGGCCGCTGTAGTACGTATAGGCTTGCCGAGTTACCTCAAAAGTTTAAACGGAATCCTAGATTGTGGCACTATGGGCATGGACTGATATTGAAATAAAAAAGCTACAAGTATGTTGGTTGATATTACTCTCATTATTAAAATTTTCATGTCTGGCCTTATAAGCCATATATTGACCTCGTTCACGGTGACGCTGCTGCCGAACACAGTCTTCTTCTGGACTACACTCGTACTAAGTGTGTTTATTTCACGACAATGCGCCCCACATATCTCTGATCACCATATAGTAATTTTCTTGTGTGGACAAAAGCTGCAAGAAACAGGCACTATCTTGTGTCGCTAGCATCATTAATGTTACTTATGTCTCTGACCTTCCAACCCCTAGCTGCGGCACTTTTGATAGTGAGAAGTGTCTACTCAAGGGAGCCCGGTAAGCATAGTAGCCATTTCCTGTAACAATGTCATTGATAGTGACTCCAAGATATGGTAACGACTACCCTAGCCACTGTCGGGTTAAACCAGAATGCGGAATTCAGTAATTTGACTTGTGGGTTACCAAAATTATGTTTCTATTATTTTGGTTCTTACAATGAATCTAGCATTTCTCACTGCTGCTGGTTTTGCGGGGGCAGCTGTTTTATACAATTTGGGAAACCCTCCATTTGTCCACAATCAATACACCATTCCGCCATTCCAAATACCGACAACTACTCAAAATGGGACTATATTTACTAACACAACGGCCTTGAAGAGTGATACAGGATGCGTTTCTGTAAATGTGTGTGACATGTGTTTAAGAAATACACTATGATTGCTCATGATTGTATGTGTAGGTTGATATGGAGCAACACATCGATGGATCTGGGTGGACAAACACAGTTTCTTACAATGGTTGCGTCATATCGTTTGTTGTGGATAAGAACGCATCGACTTTGTTTGGAACTGATATCCCAAGCTGCGACCCCAACATCCCACCCCAATTCAGCCCAGCTCTTTTCTGGTTCTTCACATATATTCCCTCTCCACTTGCATCTGCTACCCTCTGTTACCCAACCTTCACTCTCTGGGAAGCTTCTGTCGCCATGGACATTGCCTCTCGCAATATTACTCACGTCACAGAATTGCGACCTTTCACGGCCTCATCACCCTTCTCAGACAACTCCGCGAATGTGACCGGCCAGCCCCTGAACGGGCGTGCTTATAATGGTATCATGTTCAATTTGACAAACCCAGACCGGTTTGTGCTCGCTCGAGCCAATGCAACGCAATTGCAGCTCCCTGCGGCAGTTTACCAGGCTGCGCTGCAGACTCAACAAGGAGCCGCCGAAATTTTTTCAAATGCCACCCTCGAGCCCCTTGTAAATTCCGTCTACAGTATATACCTATCTTTGGTTGCCAAGGAAGTTTACTTTTTACCCGCACAAGAGCCCATAACGCTGCAAATTATGACGGTGCGCCAGCGCCTCTTTTTCAGGTAAATTTACGATGAGCCTTTCCTTCTGAAGTGCTGAAGTCACCCTATATAGTCCGGTTTCGGTACATCTCCTGTGTACTGCTCTTCTCCTACTGGCATTTTTTGGATTGTTGATCCACCTCTTCCATCTCAGCGGCCGCAGAGATCTGCGACTCCAGCATGAGCCTGGTACAATTGCTTCCGCTGTCTCCATCGCCGCCGGTACCTCTGTTGCAGGTGTATTGGCAGAGCAAAAATCGCGCGGCCATTTGCATGAGGCACTGCAAGGGCGTAAATTCATGATGGATCAGACTACAGGCCGCCTGGTTATGGATAACGAAGTGGATTACCATCCCGCGCAGAGGCCTAGCCTTTTGGGGTCGATCGGGAAGCGCATGTCGGTCATGGTGTCCCCCACTAAGGTGGAGTTTCAACGAGAGTAAAGGCGTTATCGTTTCCAGTCCGGTTCTGATCCTATTCTGAAAACATCATTATGTATTCCTATATCTTTAGCCTTGAATAAATATTTATTATTATGAACACACCCTTTGAGGCGTAGCCTATGTCGGGTGTCTAACTTGAATAAATATTTGGCGGCTCGCCGCCGTATTACAGCAGCGCTGTCCTTCGAGAGCTGTCGAATTTGAGAATAGGTACATCATAATAGAGGTTGTAGCCTATATTTTTTGACACATGCGTTGACCGCAACGACAGAGTCAGAGGTAATTTACCCCGGGAATTTTGTTTCCATATTGAATCACACCTGTTCAGCTACAGGCTTGCCGACGCAGAAACGTCACAAAACAGCAAAAACAGAGACATTTGAGAAGCAAGAGGTAGATTAAATCCCACAGGCCCCCTAATTCGTACAAGACTCCGGAGGCCGCACCGCACACCACTCTGGCTGTAGAGCAATGGCATTCACACCTCTTTGCACCATCCGATAGCGTAGGTCATGAAGTCGTGGTAAAGCCGACCCTACATTGCGCGCCGTACCATCTGGGAGAGAAGCACCCGTCCAGAAGATCTTAATGTTACCTATGAGTTATAGCCCTTTGTCGAAAATTGTTTAACAAACCTCAGCTGAGCTCGCAGCACGAGGCCATACAATTGGATCCATATTCTCAGGCCCAGACTGCTCAGTCCAAAGAAGTTGCTGGCCTGAACATATGATGAGTCAAGATTACACAAGCAGATAAAATTGTTACCTCCAAGAACAAGGGGCGTTTGCGCAGGAGTCAGACTCGCGAGTGGATCGAAGGTATACGACTAGTTGCCATCATCATTGGGACTTGAAACATGGATTCAGGGGAGCAGTTATTTACCTTTTGCCATGTTTTAAATGGATCACACCAGCTATTTCTGTGAAAGATGTGTAGATCCGTTTAATATATTTGAAAGGGAATGCTAATTCACGTACGCAGTGGGATCATTCCCAAGCCATTCGCCAGCACCACAGTCCTGTAAGAAGATGTCACGATAGGAACACATATGCCCAGACCCAACTTACGAGGTAGAAATAATCAGAGGGCGAGTGCACAAGATGAAGTCCCTTCGCAGCAACAGCAGCAGCGTTTTGTGATGAAATCCAAACCCTATAAATACTGAACGGCACGCCCAGCGAAGCAATCACAAATATTCACGTACATAACGACTGTCTCGTTTGCAAGAGTGACATTATGATCCAACGCCATCTCTAAACGATTTACATCAATAAACTTGAGTAATACAAAATGTGGTAAAATATAGCAAACCTTCCCAAACGACTGGTGTTTTGCCAAGATCCAGAAGCGACTTATGAGTGGCTTGTGTAAACACGTTCAAGGCCTGCTCTAGAGTCCGCCCGCTACTCTTGAGGTCAGCTTGCGTCTGTGGATCTTGTGAATAACAATTTGTATTGAGCTCGTCTCCACCGGTACTAAATAAGGTGGAAGGTAAGGTCTTCGCAATAGCAGATATCAAATTCGCTGTAAAACTAGTCGTAGCAGCAGATGCTAAGCGGAGCTGCCCTGCAGGAGGTTCATTAGCAAAGTCTTGCCATGGGGTAGCTTCTGCGCATGCAACATGTTCCGGGTGTGAGGTAGAGATTATTGCAGTGTGGCCAGGGGTATCGATTTCCATCAGTACATCGATTCCTCGCTGTGATCATGCATGTAAATTTGGAGGGAATCTGATGTGGCTGGAATGGACGTACGGCTCCTGCATAAGAAACGATATCTTGGATATCTGCAGCGCTGTATACCTTCTGTGATGAGTATGCCCCCTTCTGGGATACCTCAAGGAATCCTGCTACCTCCAAAGGGAAGCTCTGAGAATCGACAGCATGCCAGTGCAGCTGGCTCATCTTTCTCGGAAGTATTTCACATGAGCGGATAGACTCGAATTTATTCCTACGAGAACGTACTTTTACCCAACTCATAGCATCCAACGTTCTCTTAATATCTGAAACGGGAAAGCTGGTCGTTGAAGTCAATTTAGTGATGTAAAATAACTGTCATATCTAGAAACCTACAAGTTTCGCGCGGTGTCGAGCATGAATCCCCGATATGGCTACATGAATCGATATATGTCCAACCCTGAATTGAATCGACACTCACATAAGCTGGAATATCGTTGACAATCTTAATTGGAGCTTGGAACGTGTATGTGGTACCGCCATTGTCATACCATAATTGATTGAAAGTGGTCAAGCCTCTGAAAAGGCCCAGCGTAGAATTAGCCGTCAACGTGGCAGTGTTTCCATCTCCAGGGATAGTCAACGAATACCCTTCCGAGCGCCCAGTGATCTTCTGAACGGCTTCCTGTGCAATTGAACGAGCAACATGTCCATTTGCAAGTGAGATAGACAACTGAGATAGAGAAGGCGCGCGTCCTATAGCAGCACTATCATTCGCACCGCGCCCTACGTTCAAGCGTTCAAGTTTATCCGTTTTGAGGAAGGTTTTGGCTTGGTTGACAGCTGCAAGAAGATCTTGGGGAGCGTTTTTGATGTTGACATGTATATCAAAGTTTGAAGAGAGCTTTACGAATGCAGTCCCAGTCTCGAGGTTTCTGGGCATAGGCCACAAAGCAAAGGCCTTGGGAAGTACAGCGGCGAGGAGTATATTTGTTAGCTTCATCGTATGGGGCTGCTGGGACTCTTGTCATGATCGAATAGATATCTTATACAAATTTTATAGTGCTAGTAGCTTGCGGGCCGAAAAAGAATGACGATAAATCCGTTGCACATGGTTATGGGGGCCCTGTTTGGCCATAGGCCGCCTAGAAGCGGGATGATACCACAAGAATTTGCCCATCTGACTTGCCACAAGTTGAAAAGAACCAATGTTCGAATCCTAATCAAGCGACAAGACATATCAGCTGAGAGTTTTGCTCATTGAGCCTTCATCCCTGACGCATCAATAAAATTGACGAATCATATATATGGGAATAGAGATAGAGGCAAAGGTAAATTCGGGCTGACAAGTTTAGTTGATTGGTTGGGAAATACACATAATAATAAATTATTCTGCATGAACATGAATATCGTCTCGTGGATAGCCAAACACTACCTCGCATCATTGAACAAGGTCAACTTCCCTGGCTTATCTTTAGTGCCTCGCCGAACAATACACTACTGCTTTGAACATCAGTAGTAGTTTGGGTGCGCGGAATTAGCCATCCTTGCCCGCTTCCCTCCAAGCGGGGACAGATCAGGTGCTGTATGGTGCTTGAGATTACTCTAAAAAGTAATACTGCTCATCCACCCATACAGTATACTTCACTTTCGACCTCGGATATTTCCTGGGTCTCTGGGTCCTCTGTCCGCCCCCTCTGTGACCTCGGCCTGCTCTACCTCGACGTCCTTGGTCTCTGCTCCATGTGCTGATGCAGTCGCAAGCGAGACTTTTTTTGAAGAGCACGAATCTCTGCATCTTCGTGTTGCCATTGTGATGTGAACTCAGACATTGATTCCTCAAGTTCCCTCTCCGCAGCCATATATGTCTGAAAAAATGCTTTCCAGAATCCAAGCCTCCCATCGCCAGTTTGTGACCCTGTGTATACTGCCCCTGGCAGTTTCCTAAGCAGATCAAACAAAAAACCCAAGTAGAGGTAATAATTTTGGCCCGCAAGGGCGTAGTCATTGTACCGCTCGTGAACAAGGTTGGCGAGAAGGGCAATTTCATAGAGACTAGGCGGGTTCTCGAAGTTTAATCGCCCTAGCCTCTCGTCAGAATAGTGTAGTCAGTCTGTTTGCAGGTATTTTACTGAACCACAAGCATATTGATCCCCAGTGGCTTTATCGACAATTGAACAGGACAGTCCAAACGGTTTAGGGTTCCTAAGGCATTGTGGCACAGGCTGAGCTTGTAAATCAACGTGTTCTACGACTGGACCTCCAATCCTTTCGAAACATAAATATCCCTCCTCACCATCTATATCCACCCAGGCCACGAGATATTCGTGGTCGAACTTAGTCGCCTGCTTCATGAATGAAACATCGATGATTCGAGCGCCGTTCGGATCCAAGCCCCTGCTATACTTGAACCCTAACGCCTGGCTGTATCCTGAGATGGGCATGCCAGACTTCGGCGCTTCGGGTGGTGAGGCAAGAGCAAACTCGGGCGGACCTGGCGGGGGCATCGCAAACAAACGATAGAGAAAGGAAGAGCATGCGTTGAGTAGGAAAAGCATTTTATAGCCGGCAGCTCTTGAGTGTACAAGTTTAAGCAAGTGAGAATGTCATCATAAATGTCTTATTGAGATTAACCACTCTTTGCTTGGCTTCATCGTAATAGTATGGGGCTTCCGGGACTCTTGTCATGATAGAATAGGTATCTTATAGTGCTAGTAGTTTGCGGCCCGAAAAAGAATGACGATGAATCCGTTGCATGGTTATGGGGGTCCTGTTTGGCCATAGGCCGCCTAGAAGCGAGATAGTACCACAAGTAGACTTGCCACAAGTTGAAAAGAACCAATGTTCGAGTCCTAATCAAGCGACAAGACATTTCTAGGTTTGTTCAATTGGTAACAAGAAATTTTGAGCATATCTCACTGTGGAACCCCATCGATGCATCCTTGACCATCACTAAATTTGACGAAGAACAGGGGAATCAATAGAGGTAAGGTAAAACTCGGGCTGACAAGTTGAGCATGGTAAAAGTCTTGGATCAACGACCAAAGTATTATTCTGCATGAACGAGTATTTCACCTTATTTACTCGCCTCATGTAAGTTGAACTTTTAACGGCGTGCATTCGTAGATAGCCAAATATACTACTGCTTTGAATGCCAATAGCCGGAGGGCTTGGGAGATGGCGCGGAATTATGCCCTCCACTACTAATCCACCTGCCATAGGTCATCTTCAACCTCGGGTATTTCTCCATCCTCCATTTCTGTGTCCGCCACCTCTGTGCCCTGCTCTACATTCATGTTCTGGGTCTCTGCTCCAAATATCAATACACAGGCACGAATCGCCGCATCTTCGCGTTGCCATTGTGATGAGAACTCAGACATTACTTCGTCTAGTTCCTTCGCCGCAACTGCATATGTTTGTACGAACGCCTTCCAGTAGCCTAGCCTCTTATTGCCTGTTTGTGACCCTGTGAATACCGCCCCTGGCAGTTTCCTAATCAGATCAAACAAAAAACCCGAGTAGAAGTAACAGTTTTGGCCAGCAAGCATGTAGTAGTCGTACCGCTCGTGAACGAGGCTGGCGAGAAAGGCAAGTTCATAGAGACGAGGCGGGTTCTCAAAGTTTAAACGCCCAAGTATCTCGTCGGAAGACTTTAGTCGATCTGCTTCCAGGTATTTGACTAAATCCCATGCATCTCGATCCCCAGTGGCTTTGTCGACTATCGAACATGACAGTCCGAACGGTCCAGGGTTCCTAGGGTATTGTCGCAGAGGCTTGTCTTCCGAATCAACGTATTCCCTGACTGGACCTCCAATCCTTTCGAAAGATAGATATCCAACCTCGCCATCTATATTCACCCGGGCCACGAGGTATTCGTGGTCGTACTTTGTTGCCTGTTTCATAAATGAAACATTGATGATTCGAGCGTGGCTCGGATTCAAACCCCTGCTATATTCATACCCTAACACCTTGCTGTATCCTGAGATGGGCATGCCAGACTTGGGCGCTTTGGGTGGTGTGGCAAAAGCAAACTCGGGCGGACCTGGCAGGTTCATTGCAAATAAACGATAGAGAAAGGAAGAGCAGGCATTGAGTAGATAAACCATTTTATAGCCGTCAGCGCTGTCAGCTCTTGAGTGTACAAGTTCAAGCAAGTGAGAATGACATCATAATGTCTTAGAGTAGGATTAACCACACTTTGCTTACACGAGTGTGCAACATCTCGAAAGACGAACGAGCGACTCATGCGTAGGCCCAATGTGGGGTATAATTGAGCGGTGGCTTAAGTGTGGTATGGGGCTGTGGACGGGGTGATTATCTCGACGATATCGGGAGTAGTGGTGTTGGTATTGGGATGATTGACATGGGACTCTTAGATCAGGAATGGTAGGAAGTGTATGAAAGTGTTATCCCATTCGATGGCGACGATAGTTATACCCTGCCGAGGAAGGGAGCGACCCCGTTATTCTTGCAACACGGAGCGTTAGGACCCGGGAAATATATGGGCATCATTCGAGCACTTGGTGTTCCGCTCTCGATTGACGGCTCTGAAAATTGGCCGTAGGCTCGGACGTGCCACAGTCAACAGACGGAGTGCAAGATTTACTTTAGGTGTCCGTGGACAGCTCACCGCACTTGAGTTGTTACCACGATATCAAGCCACCGGTGACCTTCTGGCGAACATTCTTTGCTCAGAAAATGGATTATAGGACACCTAGTGCGCATCTCGTATCGTTCTGGCCCCCTTTCCGTATATCTATCTTGCATGCAAGTATGAACTAGTTTGTTTGTTTGGCTGAAGTTTGTTCAACAGACATTCTGATCGCAGGTTTAGAGAACAAATCATTCAATAAATCACAACTCCCTGATATTCTGCCTCCATCAAACCCATTTCCGGGATCACCAACATGAGTGGATTTTGGAAGGTTGACTATAGGGCCCGCCCAATTATTCCGGTCAGTAGTAACCATCTCCATTACGAACCTTAATTGTTGTAGTTGTTTTGGACATAATAGGATTGAGCGCTTTGACAGCTCTGATATTTATTCACCAATCAAGGAAACCATAGACAAAAGATGATCAGCTGTGCAAACTGTTATTCTAGTGCCTGTTAGCCTGGTCAAGCCGCTTTTTACATGGATTACCAAATGGCTTTCCCAATTGTGCTGGTTGCTGTGAATATTCCGGTCGTATTGTATCTCAATTCGAATCAGCGGTATTACGAGAACTGGGTATCCCAGGCGAAACCGTATATAAGTGGTCGTCATTTGCAATCTACAATATCTTATCCTTTTCAAAATCAACTATAATTTTTCCAGTCAGCATATTCACAATGTCGCAAACCCCCTGGTATCTTCACGAACTGAACAAACTTTTCGAACCTCCAAAAAAGCCAATCCTTGCTCGAACTGAAGATGATCTTGGTACCTCTGACTATGGGTCCGATATTTCCTCACCCTCCCCAGCGAGCAGTACCGCCACATTGGCATTGGACGAAGAACAAGTAGAGGCCACTTTTTCTTTGGAAAAGTCTTGTTCAATCGAAGGCATATTTGCATCTAATATATTTCCGAATTCGACCATATCACATCGCCGAAACTCATTATCGATGACCGATGAACTCAACCCGTTTGCGACACCTTTCATTCCGCATCGTGAATCAGAGCTGCTTTATTGCCCAGAAGTTACCCCTAAAGCGACGTTTAATGTCACTCCGACACTTGCCCTGTTTCCAAGACCTGTACGGGTCAGACAATCACTCATGCCTTCACCTCCACAGAAGCCCGAGTGGTTCGTGGCATTCTCTGATATGACAAACCCCAGTACACCTATCAAAGAACTCGACATGTTTGCTCGCGACTTTATCGTATCTAGGTCGTGGGACACCGACACGATCAAGGGCATGGCTCAAGAGTTTGCCCAGAAAGGATGTCAAAATATCACGGAGAGGCATGATTCTCTGGCAGCCATCTCTTTGTCCGTTTGTCGCTGGCTAAGTGACGCTTATGGCGACAGTAGCGCTAGATATTTTATGTGGCACCTTGGCCAAATAGCGATCTCCACCTTTATCGAAAGATGGGATGTCGTAAGTGCTGCTTTGCATTGAAATCCATTGTTTGAACAATAATATATATTAGGACTCTCCTGCACCCATTTCATACGCCTTTGCGCCTTCACCTGCTTATGTGGCGTCGTCAATATCTCTGGCCAGTTTCGTGGGGGACCTCTTTGCGTATGAGCTTATTTCGAGGGTACAAGTGACCGCATGCCTGAGTGCCCTCCTGAAGGACCTTTCGGCCATCGAACAAGTTCAGGCTACCCATCGAATTATTACCCACGCAGGACCCGTGCTCTGGCATTACCCTCCTGGTCTCCTAGACCCTCTCGACAACTTCGTCTTGCTTTTCACTCAGAAAACTAGCTCTCTCCGTGAGCATATGAGCGTCTTGAACAAACCTCTGCAACCGGGTATGCTGGGAAAGCGAATTGACCAAATCGCAGAAATGGCGTTGGGCTGGCGAGCAGCCTTGATCCCTGCTCCTCAACCTTGGATTGAAGAGGACATAGTTTCTCTCGACTGTCACTTGGAGATACCGAGAGGGCCCTGGGAGAACGAGCAAAGGCCCTGGGACAAGATCAAGCGACAACTTTGGACTACTGATTTCTAGTCTCCTATGATACCTGCGAATTAATCTTACTGACGGACCGACTCAATGAAGTACCCCTGCAATGTATACCCACTGAGTTGCTTCATAGACATCATTCTGGCGCATGTAATAGAAACCATACTTCTACATCACAATTCAACTGATATCGTTGTTATTGAGATGTGCGCGGCATCTGAAAGGCGTGCTAGGAACTACTAGCTGAGAGAAGCGACGATAATTAATTTATGTATTCCAAATTAGCCGAGAAGCATTTCGAGTGAACTCGACTAGAGATCCAGCCTATGGAGCCAGCAGGTCATATATAGCCTATGCAACATCATCACAGCGCTGCATTTTCGCCTTTGTGAGATGTGAGTTGGCCAAATTTAGACGTTGTCATCACAAGGTCAATGTAGGGTTGTTGAGCCGGTTTAGACACAATCTTCCTTTCGCCGTGACCCTCCATGTCAGCTTCCGAATGTATTGGACCTCATGGTATTCCAATTTAAAGACGTCCATAATCCGCAATGCCATCTGCCAGCACATTCAAGTCGAGTGGGTTATCATTGCCGACAATAACCCACTTGCTTGGAAGACAGCAGAAACAAATCTAGTACTAGTACGCTGCTAGTTATCTAGGGATCTTACGCGACTTGGGGCGCTTGATCAGATATCAAATTTTAGTATGGATTGGCTAAATCTGCTATCAAGACTTGGAGTGGGCAGAATGTGTTCATCATTTATTTATTGTCTGACAACGTGCAGCAGCAGACCTGAATAGATCACTGTCAGCACAAGTCTCTTTCTCTCGTGACTATCGCTGTGATGTCGAGTTCGGGAGGGGCACATGCGGAAACTTCTTCTTTTCTTGCTTCTTCCACATCTCCGAAAGGTTATTTATGATATAAAACGCCGCTACTGGCTCCACATATTTAAACCACGTCTTACCACTGCCAAGTCGGCGATCATGCTACCAACCTTTGGCTTCTCAATCTTGTTCAGTGTCGCACCTGTCCTGGCGTTGTGGCCTTTGCCTCGCCAGCTTTCGACGGGATCAACAGCGCTTCAACTCTCTTCTGGCTTTTCTATCAAGTTTTCCGGCATTCACAACCCGCCAAGTGATCTCAACGATGCAGTCTCGCGTACCCACAAATTTCTACAGACAGACAAGTTGCAGGCTTTGGTATCTGATCGCGGCGCGTCGTCCGCAGGGGCGATCAAGAAGGCAAAATCACTCTCTTCTCTCACTCTATCCTTGTCCAATCCCGGCACAGTGAAGAGTATATCCGAGGAAGCCATTGCTGATATCGAGTCTCGCGTAGAGAGTTACACTCTCACCATCCCTGCTGACGGGTCAGGCGCTACATTGAAAGCAAATTCAAGTTTGGGACTTCTCAGAGGCCTAACAACCTTTTCTCAATTATGGTATGATTTGGATGGGTCGACATACACTTTAGAGGCTCCAATCAACATTGCTGATTCACCAGCTTATGTACGTTGTACTTTGTTCAAGTAAACATACGGCTCACTCTTTGTTTTATCAGCCCTACCGAGGCTTCATGCTGGACACCTCCAGAAACTTGTTTGTATTGTACGCTTATGCGTCTTTACGCTAAACTGACGCGCCCCTCTGATTAGCTTCGAAGTTTCCGACATCAAGCGGACGTTGGATGCAATGAGCTGGGTCAAGGTTGGTATTTCCCTCTAGTGAGTAATATCCCCAACGTTTATATTTGGAGCAGATGTCTACATTCCATTGGCATATCGTTGATTCGCAATCATTCCCCTTGGTCGTCCCTGGATTCCCTGAACTGTCGGCCAAAGGTGCTTATTCGCCTGCATCAGTCTACAGTCCAAGCGACGTGAAGGATATCGTCCAGTATGCCGCTGCAGTATGTCCTTTTATCCAATGTTCTTTCACGGCCTTCATTGACTTGAGAAGCGCGGAATCGATGTGATGCCAGAAATTGATACACCCGGACACACCGCTGCCATTGCTGAATCTCATCCTGAGCATATTGCATGCTTCCAAGCGTCACCATGGTCCCAGTTTGCAAATGGCTAGTACTTTTCCCAAAATGAGGTCCAAATTTTTGACGTCGAGTTTCCAGAACCACCCGCTGGACAACTTCGCTTCGCATCAGCTGATACGACTAAATTTGTCACTAGCCTTATATCCTCCGTTGCGAATTTGTTTTCTAGCAAACTGTTAAACACTGGCGGTGACGAGTTGAACACGAATTGTTATACCCAAGATGCTCCGACTCAAGCCGACTTGAGTACGTCCAATTGCACGGGAGTGGTGGGGTTTTACTGAACGTTTCGTAGAATCACAAGGAAAGACATTGGAACAAGCTCTGGATACTTTCACTCAAAGCACTCATGGTGCTTTGCATAAAGCTGGGAAGACTGCTGTTGTATGGGAAGGTAAACTGTTCACTTATCTGAAATCAAGGCGGCCATTTATCTTGTTTAGAAATGGTGCTCGCCCATTCAGTGACACTTAGAAACGACACAGTGGTCATGTGAGTCGTTTGTTGTGCAACTTGTATCAACACTTATACATAGAGCAGTGTTTGGATTTCGTCGGATGATGCTGCAGCTGTTGCGGAAAAGGGGTTTAGAATTATACATTCACCCTCTGACTACTTCTACCTCGATTGCGGAGGCGGCGGCTGGGTAGGAGATAATATCAATGGTAACAGCTGGTGTGATCCTTTCAAGACATGGCAGAAGGTATGAATAAAAAACTACTTTGCTCGCTGGCTAAATCGGTATCGTTTTAGGCGTATTCCTTCGACCCGCTAGCCAACCTGACAGCTGCTCAACATCAACAAGTCCTAGGAGGTTAGTCGATATTTTTGAACTTGGAAAGACAGACAGTAAATATTGGTGTAGGTCAACAGCTTCTCTGGACAGAACAGTCAGGTCCAGCGAATTTGGACCCCATTGTCTGGCCCCGTGCTGCAGCTTCAGCAGAAGTAGGACAACAATCCAATTTTTATCTCGTGCTTTACTAACTATTTCTCCAAGTTGTTCTGGTCTGGATCGGGAGGCGATGTCGAGAAGGCCTTGCCCCGACTTCATGACGTCGCATACCGCTTCACCCAGAGAGGTATCAACGCTATCCATCTACAGCCGTTGTGGTGTGCCCTTAGGGCTGGAGCATGCGATTTGACGGCTTGATTGGCGTGATAAATTTTTAGTTTATTACTAGTCGAGTTTACGCATGGAATTAAAGACGGCTTATACCACTTTGCGACGCAAAAGACTTGCTCTCTCTGATTTGCAAGATGAGCGAGAAGGAAATAGTATTAAAACATGTTGGATCCTTCTGCTATGCATGCAGACACCTGAGATACATTACGAACAAATATCACAGCAACAAGGCAGGATAACAATTTTTGCCAACCTCATTCCTTCACAACAGTAAGTCATCTGCACCGCTCGAAGAACTACCCATATTGTCACTAAATGCACCAAAGGCATTCGCTCCTTGTTGTGGCTTCTGGCCACCCCATAAACCTGCATTCGCTTTCTCTTTCTCTAGGTCCTTGATCGACTTCTTCCCGGGAGCAGCCGTAGCCGCTGACGATGGGGTTGCGCCCAATGACATCGACCATAAGTCATCGAAGTTCACTGTTGAGGTAGGCTTTGACGGTTGTGTGGGCGCACTAGGGGTAGGCTTCATAGGAGACGAGCCGAATGAGGATATCGTAGGGGACATAGCTGACTTCATGGAGGCACCTCCGAATAGATTTTGAGATTGGGGTTGGGGTGAGGAGAACTGAGAAGGTTGTGAAGAGAGGGATGGCGACGGGCGGTGCATCCCTCCCATACCCATGCCTGTGCCCATGCCATATGTTGGCTGTTGAACAAAACCAGAATTTGCCATTACTGGAGCTGGTCGACTAGCCGGAGTTGCATTTAATATTTGCATGAAATTGGCGTTGACAGTTGCCGCGCTGGCAGTAGGAGGTCCACCTGTCAGTACGGGTGCTACGACGGGAGCAGCTTGGAAGTCAGCAAAGTCATCATCTAGTCATCAATTAGCTAAGACCAGACGAGGGTAGAACAACAAGGTACCATCTATGGTGGTGACGGGTTTCGTGACCGCTGGAAGGGCTTTGTTCGTCGCCAAAGCTCCCATGCCATTGTTTTGTGTGGTGGGGGTACTAGTGCCAAAGGCATCGTCGTCTCCAAAGCCCCCCAAAAGATCTTCAACGGGGGCAGGGGGAGGTGGAGCAGGTGTTGGTACACTGGCTTTCCTGGTAGGACTTCGCACAGAGTTATTTGTTCGAGAAGATGGAGTCCGTGGAGATGTAGCAGGTGGCGAAGTGGCGACATCTTCATCATCGCCGGCGTTATATTCTTCAAATCCACGTCTGTTATCACTGAAGCCTCCTCTGCTGCCGCTGCCGCTGCTCCCCCCTCCACCTCCTCCATAATTATCTATAAGGGTGTCAATATCGGTTTAAGTATAATGTTTCACGGAAATGTCGCTACCATAACTCGAGCTTCCTCCGCCAAGAGTATCACTTCCAAATCCGCCATAGCGACCGCCACCGGAATTGAATGACATGCCACTCATCCCGTCATTGCCAACGCCGACATACTTGCTTTTATTATTCTTGGCTTTTCGGCGTTCAGCGCGAATCTTGTCCACATCTGAAAGTAATTCTACAAGTTCACGAGAGCGATTGCGGACTGTTGAACAAAAGTTAAGTATATCGATCATATATCGAAAACATGAACAAACCGTTGATGCCCTCGTCTTTCCCTTTGTCGTCTATGTAATGGAAACTTCTGAGCATTTTCAGAGTACTTATATGTGAGCGTGCATCATCAACGACGCGTTCAGATCCATGTTTGATAAGGTATTCGAGAAGTTGCAAAGCCTGGCAGTACATGTCAAATTGATATCGACGATATAAAAATCAGAGACAGACCTTGTATATTTGACGCCACTGTCGAGCTTCTTTCTCCATAAATCGGGCGTAGATACAAGGCATGATCTCGTTGAAGTATTGACTGAAGAAAAGATAATTAATTCTTAGCAATTATCGGTAATGCATCGAGAACTGCACACACAAACTGAAAGTTCTAATGGCAAAGAAAAGTCAGTACTGGGACAGATATTACAATGCTGAGGGGACATACCCTTGAGCAATTTCTTGCATCAAGGTAGAGCTCGCTCCCCTAATGAGCATTAATATCACGACCAGATCTGAAGCAGAAATGGGCGAACCAAGGATCATCGTTTGTAGCTTCCCGTACTTTAGCTTCCATTTCGCTGACATTGAGTACAACATTTTTTGCCTGGGACCTTGTTAGTCTCCGAGTTTACACGTAGCTCAACACCCCACCTGATTGTACATGCTTTTGATATCGTACATTGTGATTTGGGAGAGTGTATTTGTGAGAGAGTCTAGTCGGTCCATGGTTGCTGGTGTCCTGCACGACGGCGATGAAGAATAAATGAGATGAATGAGAAAAGCAAAGGTTACGTTCAGCAACTCTCATGGCAAGCTAAAGTCACGCGTGACGCAACGTGACTAAAGTAAAAGCTCTCAACTTAAACTTTGCCTTGAAAATAATGCAACAAGTAGAAGGGTGGCTTTTTCTTCATTAGTTTCAAAGTGCTGGTGTTCATAAAACTTCTTGTATTTTTGAGGCAGAGTATTCCTATAACTTTAAGCTAATTTTGTAAGCACAGTAGCACTGCACGTGATGAGCGCGTCGATAAGTAAATCATTGTCTAGTTTTTGTACTAAATAGTAGTAGGCGTAGATTACGCCTTCCACCGCTTCTTCTGTTTCCACGTCTCTCTTTTTACCCTAACAGTACTCGCATTTCGGCATAGAAGGAGAAAATCTAAAAGTAAGAAACTCAATTATTCTAGTCAACGAGGTTCTTCATACCAGTTAAGCGGACACATGTTAGGGTGTTCACCCGTCCCGCCAAACAGCTTGCATATAAATCCAGAGACTCCGATGGAAAAAAATGAGATCAAGATTGATGTACTAGCGCAACAGCAATTGTTACTCGACCCAAAACACGATTCAGAATATTTAGACAAGTCCAGAAAGTTGACCAGTAGCCATGATAATCTTCCAGAAAACTCCAGCTCTCAAATATATGCGCAAGATTCTGTGCCGCTATACGATGAAAAACCAGAGTTCGCAGCAGCCAAGAAATCAGGTAAGAACCATGTCTCTCATAGTGCAAGGAGTGAACCAGGGAGCAAACTTCAACTCAGGTTCGCCACATTCCGGCGAAATCCAGTCTTCAGTATCCAGGCAACAAAGATTATCTCGAATAACCAGCATTTCCCAGCAATTCCCATCCGTCGTAATATCGAGTCCCCAGGCAACCAGTAGTCCTTTCATAGGTGTCGTAAGAGCATCCCCTCAGTCAATGAGCGAGTTTGGTGAAGCCAGAAGCATTGCTTCACCAAAGAGTCAATTTGAGAGCCCACCAAAGAGTCATTTCCATTCGTCGCACAGGATCAATACATACCCTCACACTCCTCAATCTATGACACCGTCAGGCCTTGATCAGACACCTGGCTCACGAACGGCATCTTCGCGCAGCTCTAAACGAAGTCGTTTAGCTAGCCCTTCAAATACTTTCGGTATTCGAACACCACCAGGTTCAGTTTTTACTTTTGGTTCAGCCCATGACACAGCTTATTTTACTTGTGGCGAGACCCCACCACCTTTGCCTCCACTTGACCACCCAGCATTCCATGTGTCGTTAAGAACAGCAAGTTCATTACAAGAGACAGATCAACTTTTCCCTGTTAAGTCTTCTAGCCGTGTCAGCCACCCCCTTCGAATGAAGCCAAGACACGCACATTCCTTACCCTCCTTCCCAAAGACGCACTCCAAAGCGCACTCCGATACAAAAATTTACAGCGCGATCAAAGAAAAGCATCGCGCAAGGGCAATATCACAACAACGGTCACATAGCAATACAAAAGCCCAGCTTGTAGCCAATCATGAATTCATCGCACCACCAACAGAGGGAATTAGACAACACAAGAAATCCCAGAGTACGGTCAGCATTTCCAGCAGTCGGAGGTCCAGCGCGGAGTATAGTTTGAAAAAAGCGTCATCCATTGGCAATGAAGGTGAGTATGAAAAAAGCTGGGAGGTCCAAGTAGCAAAAGAAATGGTCAGGATCGCAGTGGGCGGAGACCGTGACTTTGTTGATCGAGCGGCCGGCCCTGGACCGGTGTCCCAAAAACATTCGTCCGTTTTGGGAAGAAGACAAGCACGAGGAAACAACGTGAGTGGCTTCATACATTTTCAGCTTGTCACAATCAGTCTGCTCACTATCTCCTTTTTCTTGTGGTTGTATCGATAGCAGAGGACCGGAGAGGTCGAAGAGGTTCAAGGGCTGGGCTCACCATTTTTATTGCAAGGTACGCCCGTATACTAAAGCATCTTGCCCAACCGTAACCTCGTCCTATTTCTGTGGGAAAACAGATACCTATTTACCCGATATCCAATCCGACCTTTGTACCAAAGGACCTCGCTCAACATTTCAAAATTTAAGGACCACTAAGGGAGTAAGAAAACCCCTCGATACCATGTCTTTTCGCGATACCCAATCGGCCTCCAATACCGACAAAGGGAAAAGAAAGGCAATCGGTGAAAACGCCATTAATGTAGAGTATGGTTCTCAATCGCGAAGAGGGAAGATGAGTGCACCTGCCGCGTCAGGACGTACGCGTACACCGTCGCCGCCTCCAATATTGAATACGATCCCCAATTTCGGTTCATCCTCATTGTTGGCCCCTCTTCCATCCCTATCCGTAACTGCGCCTACCCCTGAACCGTCTCCTATTTCCCCTTTGCGGAGGGTTCACCATAAGTCAACACCAACAGAATCAACGTCTTCAGTTCTACACCCAGCAAGCCCCCCACCAATCCAAAAGTCGCATTCAAGTGGTTCGACAAAACGAAAAGCTGAAGATGCAGGCGTAGAAGGTGGTACACCTCCGAAAAAGCATCCTCAAGCAACGTTTGCAGAGGATCCCAGACGTAAGTATTCCGCCTGCAAAAAATATAGCAGATGGCATTCCTAATTTACTATATGTTTTCTCTAGCCCATCGCGTTTCCTCAGCAAATTCGGCTTCTACGCACGCGCCGTCGTCTTATCATCGCAAAAAACGTGCCAGGCTATCTACAACCCCGGAGTCGCGACCATCATCCCAAAATGGAACTAGGGCAGAAGAAAATGTCACTGCAAAGAATACAGGCTCTTGGTCAAGTCGTGGAAGTAATCGCCCAGCAGCGGTTTTTCAGACACCTAGTCGTGCAGGATCTTCAACACACCACCAAGCGGAACGTGCTCCCTCCAGACGAAGTTTATCACAAGCCTCTATGCCCCTCTCCGCTCTTGTATCTCCGCACGCCCCTTCAGTAGGGCGGTCATCGACGTTCCACATGCGTGATCCACGCAAACCTGCACCGATACAAAGCACTGAGTGGACCCTCTCTTTTCCAACACAGGGCGAATCTGGTTCCAGGTGGGGATGGGATGGATGGGTTGAGAGAGGAGGAAGTCCCCTCCATGCATGGCTTTTTTTCATTGGATTTGTACTTTTTCCCCTTTGGTGGGCGGCTGCATTATTCATTAGCATCCCAAAAACGCGAAGGCTTGGTGGAAATGAAGTTGAGAAAGGTGTAGTATTGGATGACCCCCAGCTTGAACACGGTTGGTCTTTTTGAACTGACATATATTCATTTTTCCGCTTACAAGCCGCCTTACAATAGATGCAAAATCATGGCGATTCCGCTGTCGTGTCATGGCGGCAATTTCATTGTTTACTTATATCCCTTTCATTGTTCTCATCGCTATCTTTGCTCCATGAACAAGTGAAACACGTTATTTCTAGACAGCCTTACCCTCACCCATCACATCGCTTTTGATCAGGAAACCCAGGACAATCCAGTCGCAACGGACTCCTCCCTGTCTTTACAAAACGTATCAGTCACTCTTTTTTTGTTCCTTTTCACCGTTCTCCGGTGTGTTATTCCATGTATGTTTACTTTACGGTCTGTAGCCTCCCAAAATCATAATAATATGCGCTTGTGATATGCTTTTGAAGTGGCGTCGCGTCCTGATGAGTTGCTTGTAGGCGCTTTCAATCACCTCCGTAATTGTTAATAAAGGACAACCAAGTTGCGAAAGACTACTGGAGGTCTCTAAATCTGACTATCCCTAAACTCTCATCAGTATTCATATGGTATAAGTTAGATTAAAGTAAAATTAATCTTCCTCCATATCAAGATCGCCTTCTACACCAGCTCCTTCCCCAGTGTCATCAAAATCGCCTTCATCAATGACTGCTTCTGCGTCCTCATATCCCCATTCTTGATTTTCGTTTCCTTCATACATGATCTCCTCCGTATTCAAAGTCAAACCATTCATTGCTGGTTGTGCCAGGGCCGTCTGGCCAGATTTAACGTGGGTCAAAATTTCATCCATACGCTGGCCAAATCTATCTTCCACTTCTTCTACTATCTAATACTAATGTTATTTAAGAAGACACTTTCAATAAATGAGTGGACCTACAACATAAAGTTCTACTGGCATTGTGGGTGCAAGGTTGACAATTTGCAGCTTTTCCGCCTTTGTAAGGTCGTAAGGTGCCAGATCCTTCAACAGCTGCGTGATGCCTTCATCTGTCTGAGATTTAGTCGGAAGGTAGTCCGCTGAGAGATATTGTATCGCCTGAAGAATCCTGTTGCAATCTAACAGTCAATCGAATGCATCTGAATAACCTACCTCAACCTCCATTGTCCTCAAGTTCTCACTGACCTCCAGTTGCGGATTATTTCCTGGAATGATCTGAGTCGAACTTTGGATTTGGGCTGCTTCCTCTTCCTTCTTTATGCGAATGGCAGCCTTGGTCCGCGCAAGGTGATCGCTCTCGAGCTCCCGTAATAATGTTAAGACCTCATAGTTCGACAAAAGCGCTGCCCGAGCGTTGACAACCTTTAATCGAGGCGAAAGTGTGAATATCGCGGAGAATAGCGGATAAGGTGCAAACCTCCATTGACTCGGAAAAGACGCTTAGACGTCGCCAAGATGCCAAATGCGTATTTGGTTTTCATATTCTTGCCAAATAAGGCACAATTCCCGAGGATTCAAATTTCTATGTTCCATGCTCATCATTTGCTTGTGCTCTTGGTTTCAGGGCCTGAGCGCTGAGCTATTACTGCAGTGATCTTGCAGTGATCACCCTAAAGCTTCTTGATATGATTTAACGGCCGGCAACACGTTGGATTTTTTTTTCACTACCCGGACCCCGCCTGCCAACCGATTTCCGGAGAATCCTCGTCGGCACCAGAACAAGAAAACTGTTGCCTACAAGAAGTTTTGGCATCTGAATCTACTTCAATGCCACTCTTACACCGATTGTTGAGGAATAATATTTTTGTTCAATTTCTTCAAGGCTCACATGGCAAGTCGTGCCAAGTACTTTGACCCGCTAATGAGATTCGCGAGAACCCTTTATCATTGATTGCCGCGGCTGTGAACAAACTTACAGTGCACAGTCGGGAGCAGAGACCTGAGCCACGGTGCATTTGAGGCATGATTAAGGGCTAACGCTATGCTTTTATCCACTTTTAGCCCCGTACATGTCAACACTATATGGTCGACATTCATAAAGGGTCAGCCTTTCTACGACAGATACCCTTCGCTTGAATATCTATGTCTCATGTTGCCACGACCGCAGTGCCCCATGGAACACTTGGGGTTATTTTCATAGGAACTGCCCTCTCATCCTCGTATGTGATCTACGCTTGAATTGTTAAGTAACACTACATGGTTAATTCAGAATCTATGGTGTAACATGTTTCCAAGCTGCAAGGTATTTTAGGAGATATTGGGCAAAAGATGTGTGGATATTGAAGACAGCAGTAAGTGTAAGTCATTTCTTACCAGTCTGCAGCCATTAACGCTGGAAACAGGTTCTCTCCGTCTGGTTCATAAACTTCACTTTGGGCCATATTCATTTTCTGACCTTTAACAGGACAATCGAAACCGTTAATTTAGCATTTACCATGAACTTGCTATTCCACTTCGCCGTCAAAAACAAAGGTAATCTGACTGCATTGCAGTCAAGATCACCATGGTGCGCTCGTGTTGAACTCCTTTCTGCAAAGCTTATTGGTGTTAGGAGTATCTCCGTACAATCAGCTACCAACGTATGTCGCCTTTCTCTGACGTCATATTACCTGGGTATCTAATACGTTTCAGACCTTCTCAGGGACTATCGTTCAAATGTAATTCCTATGACTGTCTCATCCAGGGTGCTTACGCTAACTAAAAGTACAGGTTTTTTGCATGGCGGGTCTATATTAGTACGTATCACTTAGGTCTGAGAGGAACGTACTTACACCAACTAGTGAGCTGCAGAAACATGTATTTGACGAGCATAATTGTAAGTCAAGGTGGTCAATACGCACACTATTCCATCTTACACGGTCACAGTGCATAATGTCGCTCTCCCAGTTTGGTACGCAGTTTCTTTCCTGTAGATATCCTATATTTAACCTGAAGGATACCCAGCCCTGGGACTAGGTAAACTTTCAGCGTAGCTCTGCTTCATCTTAGAAACTACTAACCTGATGGCCTTTAAGCCTTAACTATCTTAGCGTAAGCTTACTTTTAACAGATCCCCTCTAAACCATTTGATTCAGAATTTTCTTAGCCTTGACGATTACACTACCAATGCAGCAATTAGACATGTAAGCACTCTCCGATCTTTTGATCTCTAATATGTTACTGACCGGGGCTCACAAGGTTATCCTTCCAATGTCATTTGCAATGACGGCTGCCGCTGACATTTTTGTGGCTGGAGCCCTGTGCTACCTCCTTCACACAAGAAAATCTGGTCATACCCTGTATGCTAACCTTTTCGCTATATGTATACATAATTCTAATATTACTTTATTCAGGACGGATAGTTTAGTGAATAACTTGATTATTGTAACAATAAACAATGGAGTCCTTAGTAGGTGGGGTTTCATAGACTTTCCTTGTAAAGGCGGAAATTCACTGGCCTCTAGCTCTCTAGCTCTTCTAGCTTTTGTATCTTTGTTTGTCTTTCCAAATACGAGAATAGCAACAGCTAGTTGTTTGCTACTTGGGAAAGGTGTGTGACGCCTATTTTTAACGACGTTCTTATACGTATTTGACAAAGCGTACTCCAACACACTGCTATCGAGGTAACGCGAATTTAAATGTATTCGCAATTTATACCTCGAGACACGCTGCTCGTAAAAAGTTATCACAAGACACACCCCTTTCGACATTTAGCTTTGTAAGCAACAAGGTACTTATTTCTTTCCGTCTGACTTCTTTTACTGATACGAGATTATTGGAGGATTCACTCGCGAACAGTCAAGTTAAAGTAGCGAAACCGAGGGAGTCGAAATGCAACCCTCATAACGTGGCAGAGATTATAATTGTCACAAGAGATACACCGGTCGACTAACGTGACGGTTTGTCGTTAGAATACCTTACATATAAGGCTAACTTTCAGGCTTCAGCATTGGCCTCAGGTGTTACGGTCATTTCGGCACTCACGTCAGCTAGGATGCTCATCCGGGAATATGTTTACCGGGTTGTTCTCCCACATTGTTCAGTTCATACGTTGGTGTACCATGCTAGTCGGAACATCGACCCTGACAACTAAGTAGTACCAAGGAGGGAGGAGAAAGAGAAATGCAAATGTGCCAGTGTAGGGTAGAAAATCAAAGCCTTGTAATTTATTTTGCGCTATCTAATTAAGAGACCTATTGAGAACAAAGTTGCGCCCACTGTAAGATCTCGCCAACAAAACGCGCCAACAAAACAAGTCGTTCTCGTCGTGATGCTAGATTGGGGTTGCTTAGCTAATTGACCTCCTCTCAACACAGCGTCAAACAAAGACACGGCCAGTGCACTCAACGGCTGTATTCTCGAGACTATCACCGAAAGATTTCCTTTCAGCTTATTCTATTACCTCTGCAAATTTGTGAGTTTTATGCATCTACT
>JASFDA010000044.1:0-57367 GCA_036936965.1 Cystoderma amianthinum
CTGGTCAGTTAATATACGAAGTCACGTGATGAGTCTCAAAGGTCCGAATGCGTAAGACTGGGCCGCCAGGCTTACAAGAAGTCAAGTATCTATTTCATGTTTAATCCCTATTGCCTGGAGGTGAAAGTTATAAAATGACCTTGCGTTTCCATAACATTTTTAACTCATCCTCCCGCTTCTCTTCAATAATACGGCTCATTTCTTTCTCCCATGCGAACATTTTTAGCATGCGAATTATTTGAACCGCTTGAGACACAAATAAGATAGAAAGATCGCCGTGTGAACACGATTCTACTCACTTTCGGCGACAGTTTGAACACGCGCATCAGTCTCAAAAAATTGTCAGGGGTGCAATATGAAGTAAATATTGAGGATCTACCATTTTCATCTTCTCAACTTGAGCACTTTGAACAAGTTTGATGATATATCCAGGCATGGGAAACAATATCAACATAACACCAAGTCCCACAAATGCACTAGATGTTCATCTTTTCAATATGGAAACGGAAAGCAATGAGAATCAACCCTACCTCCAGTTAAGGACCTGATAGAGAAATACTATACAACAAGTTATTTGAAGGGGTACCGCAAGAACTTCACCGCAGATTAGTCGTGAAGGAAGGTGTCTACTCAGAAAATACATACCGATCATGAGAAAGTCTCTTCCATCTGTGATGTTATTCAGATCAGTCGTGACGAGATTATTGATTTTCCCAATGAGATTGTCGACTTTTCTTGGGTTAGCGATAGCAGGCTGTTTGGATGAATGGACCTTTGCGGTGTGATTAACTATTTTAGGATCTTCATCAAGTGCTGGCGCGCTCGTGTTATCAGTAGCCTTATGACCCGAGGCCGCGTCAGCAGTACTTGATACCTCGACATCTGAGATATTTCCACTAAGTGATCCCATTTGGGGCGTGCCAATGGCAGTGTCGTCGTTGTCTTTAATTTCATCATGAGAGCCCCCTGCTTTCATACGGATTCGAAGGCTGTGTTCGAATACTAGTTGGGTGATTAGACCCTCCGCTCGGACAAGTGTCCTCGTGTTGATATAAAGATACCATTGTCGACAGAAACAGCTTATTAATGGGCCAAAGAAGAGCCATGCGACCCAGAACCATGGATACACCAAAGCTCCCTCCCCGTTGTGTTCTAGATATCTGCATGCAACGGCTACATTGTCAGTTATTTAACAAAAATGTAAAGAAATTGAACTCCTAACGTGAGTAGTCTGTTAATTCCAATTGGAGATGCAAATGTCCCGACTGCTTGCCCGATGATGGTCAGGCTCAAAATAAAACATTCCAGCCCTTTGACTATCAACAACATTGACACAAAAGAGGAAAAATAAATATTCACTATAAACACGCATAAGCCCAAAGAAAAGATGTCGTTTCCTTGCTCCACAGAAGGGGTCTAGGTGCTATAGAAATCTTGAGGCAGATGAATTTACCAATTCGGATTGAACATACTGGAAAGCCTCTACTTTTCAATACTTCAGACCGGTCATAGTCGGCAACAGGAGGAAGCAGAGCATGTGGCAAATGTGGCAATTTATAAGCCATGAAAATGATGGGATTCAAGAAAGAGTAGGCCAGTAGCGACATCAGACAGGCAGTTTGCTCAGGGTTCGGAATTTCCATAGGATTCTATAGTAGTTTGATTAGCTGGGAAGAGGAAGAAGAAATGTAGTTAAGTAAACTGACGTCAGGATCAACGGGTATGTATTCACGAGGAATGAAAAGCGGGATGCCAAGTGAAATCAGTGCAAGAACTATCAGCTTAACCCAGAGTACCCAGCCCTCAGCAATATCGACTGGTTGCATATCATATGTCACCAGAGGCCATAAATCTCGGTAGCCATAGATTCCTAATATGGAGAGAAGTAGAATAATATCGTGGCGTGCAGCCAGATGTCCCCATCGTGTGCTTTTCAAAGATATCACTGCTAGGACGGATGCATACAACTATTAAATATTAGTCGAGTATACACTGGTCAAATAGAATATTCTCAACCCACAAATGCTAAGGATTCAGCTCCGTGCGGAGAGAGCCATACAGTCGTGGTAGTATCATCCAGACATTCTCCAAATTTGACACAAAATAAGGAAGATTCCAATGATATTGCAGAAAGGACTAAGCATCCAAGCAGCCTGACGCCCATGAAGATTCGAATCGTTTTCGCGCCTTGATACTCATAAACCTTGCGGCTCCCATTTAGATATGCAGGTGCATGATTCGCTCGGCGATGACGAAGCGTGATGTCCACAATAAAATGCGCGAGAATAGCCACGATGGAGATGCATGTAAGAACAGGTAGCAAATAAAGCGTATCTTTTGGCAGTCTTTCATGGGGGTATGAACATTGACAGCAATCAAATATTTTACTCGTACGCACATTTTGTCCAATGCATTGAAAGCCAATAGCCTGAACTCCTGTTGCATGAGTGATCCAACGATCGCGTTCATTGATTGCATGGTATACGCAAGTAAACGGAGAGGTAAGGCGTAACTTCTTTCCGCATTGCGTGGACATATATACCTTACGCACCCCTCCTAAATATAGTGGCAGTGAGAGCCAAACCGCGACTGAGGGACCGGTAAAGCTGAGTTTAAATCCCTCCGGAAATTTCCATACCTTCCTTAAAAGGGTTTGTCCAAATGTAGAATCCTGATCAACGTCGCGTCGCATTGCGTCTCATAATCGTACTTCTAGAGCTCCAATACATCTTTTGAAACTGAAATGTCTTCAAACTCACCCTACGAAACCTCTTTCTCCCTTAATGGCAACATTGAACTTGATCGCCAGAAGCACGACATGAAAAATAACAACCTGATGCACCTCGATGACAATAGTGGCCAAAGGAATGTAACCGGCTCAAACCGGCGCGAGAAAGCTTACTGTATCGGAGTTATGATGACGTAAGCCCTAACCGAGATTAGATTCTATCAAAATTTTGGTTTTTCTCTTATCTCGAGAAGGTCGCATTTGGCTTAACGTTTTCAGTGAGCTCATAGTTCTCCGTATTTACCTGCTATCCCTCATTCTAATGCCACAGAAATGCTTGTTCTTCCAGGTTCATCATCGATTTCCAAGCCAAAGCGAGATGTTTTGTTGAAAAGTATCCAAGAGTTCTGCCCAAAGATTACTTCCGTGGATGCCGTTTGGATTCATCTCGTGAAGTGTACATCCAATGTATCTGAAGCAGAAATTCAAAATTTAACCTCCTCATCCCGACAAATTCTCAATCAGCTTCTTGCATATGGAGACGATATCACTTTAGATGGGACATTGGATTCACTTACGAACTGTGCGAATACTGCGTTTATATTACCCAGGTTAGGCTCCATATCCCCCTGGTCTAGCAAAGCAACAGATATCTCGGCGTTGTGTAACCTTAGTCCTCATATTGAACGACTGGAGCGTGGTCTTGCCTTCGTATTCACCACTACCCCGTTTGAACCTGTCACTCAAGATGACATTAATTCATTTTCTCATCTCATTCACGATCGCATGACTCAAATCGTCCAAATCCAACCTCCAAATGAAAGCACCCTCTTTTCTCATGGGAGCGCCAAACCTTTGAGGTCCGTTGACCTTCTTTCCTCTGAACGACAAGGAGATGCGATGACGAACCTTGTTGCGGCCAATAAGGAACTTGGTCTTGCACTAGCTCCCGATGAAATCAGCTACCTCGTCGATGCCTACGTCTCTGGCTCGTCAGCATTGAATCGCAATCCCACGGATGCAGAGCTCTTCATGTTTGCTCAAGTAAATTCGGAGCATTGCAGACACAAAATATTTAACGCTTCATGGACAATCAACGGGGAAGTTCAGCCGCTTTCGTTATTCGAAATGATACGCAATACTGAAAAACTTAGTGGTTTGGGTACCTTATCCGCTTACTCCGACAATGCTGCTGTTCTAGAAGGGCATTCCGCTCCTCGATTCAACGTTTCAAAAGGCTCATCAGATAACCCGAATCCCAATCTCCCTCATCTATACCGAGCAAATGAGGAACAAATGCCCATCCTCATCAAGGTTGAGACTCACAACCATCCGACGGCAGTATCTCCCTATCCTGGTGCGGCGACGGGCTCTGGTGGTGAAATACGTGATGAAGGTGCTGTCGGGCGCGGCTCAAAACCCAAAGCGGGGCTTTCAGGATTTACTGTCTCTAATCTGCTTATTCCGACTTACAGGCAACCTTGGGAGACTGATTTTGGCCGTCCATCTCACATCGCCTCTGCTCTCGATATCATGCTCGAAGCTCCGCTTGGCGCCAGTGCGTTCAATAATGAGTTTGGCAGGCCAGCACTCGGCGGATATTTTCGTACCTTCGCCGAAAGCGTACCCATCTCAGCAGATGGAAAACAACGTGAAGTCAGAGGTTATCATAAACCAATCATGATTGCTGGCGGATTCGGGAACGTCCGTCCTCAATTCTCTATTAAAACTGGCGTGCAGCCCGGCGCCAAAATTATCGTTCTTGGGGGCCCTGGTCTCCTCATCGGTTTGGGAGGTGGCGCGGCGTCTAGTCAAGTCTCAGGTGCCAGCTCGGCAGAGCTTGATTTCGCATCTGTCCAGCGGGACAACGCGGAGATGCAGAGGAGGTGTCAGCAAGTCATTGATGCCTGCGTTAATCTAGATGACGAAAATCCCATTCAGAGTATTCATGACGTTGGTGCAGGTGGACTGTCAAATGCTCTTCCGGAGCTTGTACACGATTCGGGCCTAGGCGCGATTTTTGAGATTCGAGACGTTCTTGTCGCTGATTCGTCGATGTCGCCAATGGAAATATGGTGCAATGAGAGTCAGGAGCGTTATGTGATGGCTATAACTGCTGACAAGATCGGGGTCTTTGAGGATCTTGCGAAAAGAGAAAGATGCCCTTTCTCAGTTGTAGGTGTTGCTACTAAGGAGGAAGAACTCATCGTTACCGACCGTCTTCTGCATCTCGATGTCATTCGTCTCAAAATGTCAACGCTATTTGGCAAACCCCCTAAGATGTCGCGCAAGGATAACACACGGCATATAGATAGAATTGAATTCGATTCCTCACTTTCAAGTTACTTGCCCACAACAGGACCGCTTCCTGACCGCCTTTCACTTGCAATCGAACGTGTCCTGCGGCTCCCTTCCGTGGGGTCAAAGTCTTTTCTCATTACCATTGGTGATCGGACGATCACTGGACTTGTCACTCGTGATCAAATGGTCGGGCCATGGCAGGTGCCTGTTGCGGATGTTGCGGTGACACGATCATCATACGGCTTTGATGTCTTTTCGGGCGAAGCGATGGCTATGGGTGAACGTACGCCTCTTGCATTACTTAATGCCGCCGCATCCGCCCGGATGGCTGTTGCCGAGTCATTAACCAATTTGACTGCGGCTTTCGTTGGGGATTTATCCCGGGTGAAAATGAGTGCGAACTGGATGTGCGCTGCTTCGAAAGAGGGCGAGGGAGCTGCGCTATACGAGGCAGTGAAGGCTATTGGGCTAGACCTGTGTCCAGCTCTCGGCGTAGGAATACCTGTGGGTAAGGATTCCATGTCAATGTCAATGAAGTGGAAGGATGGTCAAGAGCAGAAGGAGGTTAGCGCGCCTCTCTCTTTGATCGTCACGGCCTTTGCCCCTGTGGAACATGTTGGTAGGACATGGACGCCATATTTGCGCTCAGATCTCGACGAAAACACGACGCTTGTCTTTTTCGACCTTGCTAACGGCAAGGAACGTATGGGCGGCTCTGCGCTTGCACAAGTATTCAAGGAAATCGGGGCAGAGGCGTCTGATGTAGAAAGTGCCGCTGTTCTGAAAGCCTTCTTCGTTGGATGCCAGAACATTAAGGCAACTGAGCCTGACCTCATATTAGCGTACCATGATCGTTCAGATGGAGGCCTATTTACAACAATAGTGGAAATGTGCATGGCTGGTCGTGTTGGTGCCGAGATTTCGCTCGACGCCCTACACTCATCAGGGAACCCTATATGCACGCTTTTTAACGAGGAGCTCGGTGCTGTCGCCCAGGTCCGCCAATCCCAACTTAATAGGCTGATGACGATGTTTGTGGAGGCTGGATTTCCATCTACTTCTATCCACGCTATCGGAAGTGTTAATCGCTCAGTGGAAGACCAGCAAATCAAAATCATCCAAAATGCCACGGCCATTTATAGCGCTACGCGTGCTGACCTGCAGAAAATGTGGTCAGAGACATCGTATCGCATGCAGGCTCTTCGTGATAACCCGGTCTCTGCCCAAGAAGAGTTCGACCTCATTGAAGATAACTCTCACAAAGGATTGTTCTTCGACCTCACATTCACGTACCTGCCTCTGCGGGATGTCTTCCGTCGTCCAAAGGTAGCCATTCTTCGCGAGCAAGGCGTCAACGGGCAGGTAGAAATGGCGTGGGCGTTTACCGCAGCAGGGTTCGACGCCGTCGATGTTCACATGTCTGACATCCTAGGAGGACGCGTGAGCCTCGCCGATTTCCGTGGTCTCGCTGCATGTGGGGGTTTCTCATATGGCGACGTCCTAGGCGCCGGGAAAGGGTGGGCGAACTCAGCGCTCCTCAATGACACCGCCCGAGAAGAATTTGTTGAATTCTTCTCTCGCGACACGTCCTTTGCGTTGGGAGTGTGCAATGGCTGTCAATTCTTGAGCCATCTGCGGAAGATTATCCCAGGCGCCGAAGATTGGCCCGACTTCAAACCGAATCGCGGGGAACGCTTCGAAGGGCGCGTATCAGTGGTAGAGATCGTGGACACAAGTATAACGCGTACCTCTGTTTTCCTTCATGATATGGTCGGATCGAAACTGCCAGTGGCCGTTGCTCACGGTGAAGGTCGGGCTTCGTTCAGCCATCCAGGTCAACAGCACGCCCTGGAGTCTGCAGGGCTAGTCGCTCTGCGCTATGTTGACTCTCAGGGAAAGCCTACAGAGATCTACCCTTTGAACCCGAACGGAAGTATTTCCGGGATTACAGGTGTCCAAACACCCAGCGGGCGTGTGCTAGCCCTGATGCCTCATCCTGAGCGTGTGACGACAATGGAGAGCAACAGTTGGTATCCACCTACATTTTCTGAGTCTTGGAAGGGTACTGGTCCGTGGTTTAGACTTTTCCAGAATGCTCGACGCTGGTGTAATTAAATGTTGCAATAATAAATGTACGTGCTTTTCATGGTGGGCCTTTTTTTCAAAAAGACTGATTACGGTTCCTTAGAAGAGTGTATATAAATAAATACTGTAGCGGAAGCGTAAAATTCACTTTGTGCGAATAAATTTCTGTGTCCTTGTCGGAAATATTATCACAACGCTGCAGCCGAGCGTGGAATTTACTGAAGCCAAAACTCCATTGTCAAAACTGGATCTCTATCGGGCTTGCGGTTGAGTCGTGTGGATCTACGTAGAAAAAAACTACCATACAATAACTTGACATACAGATGTCCCTTTTATATTTCGTAATACTAGGTATTGCCAAAAACTTAGACGATTAAAATGCGGATCGAGGACCTTCCTTTGTACACTCTCTTCAAAGGTTTTTTGGGCGGCAATACTCAAGTAGAACCTGATGAGTAATACTTAATTGCCACTCCGGATAAATATCTTTGGGGCTCGCGTGGTCAGAACCCGGGTTACTCATTTAAACTACCTTTGGGTAAAAAATATATTTCTGATCAAGTTTCATGTGCGCAGGCGAAAATCGGGGTTTTGACATATCGACCGTGGGAGTCGACTTGAGTACAATGAGTAATGACTATTTATAACAAAGTTATTGACATTGCACTCTGGTTTAGAATCCGCTGATCCTTCCATCATTGCGACATGTCTTCGAAGCATGTTACTTCTTTCACTGCTCAACTGGTCACTTTTGATACCCCTCTTTCCTACAGCGAGGTAGTAGAGCGGTTTGAGAGGGAGGTGAACAAATCACAAGCGAAAGATTTCATGCTCAAGTTGAAACTTGCAGCCAGTAAAACCGAGATAGAAGACCTTGTTAATACCGTCAAAGGAGACCATGATTTTGTGTACGCTAAGCCAAAATTTCATTGATCATTGCTAAATTGATCCACCATCTTGTAGTTACTTCATGGAAATGCACCACCATCGTTGGTTATCAGTTTTTCATGGCAAAAACCAACCACCTGCCACAATTTACACCATTGGAAATCCTATCATCGCACAAAATTTAGCGCAATACGACCTTCGTGTCGTATATCATGTCCCTCCGCGACTTCTCATCATCGAGAAAGCAGACGGTAGTGGCACAAATGTGATCTATCAACTCCCATCTTCCGTTATGGCGGCGGAACATAACCCTGACTTCTTCGCCGCCGTAAAGGTTCTTGACGGCAAAATAGATCAACTCGTCGCAAAAGTAACCTCTGTAGATGAGGCCATTTGCGAGTAGGTCAGCTGTGTCACTGCGCATGCAGGCGTGATTACATGGTGGATTGTGCTTTTGGGTTGTGCCATAAACTATATACATATTCAAATAATCCTTTCATGGGTCGCTTTCCCTTCTTTGTCGCCGCGTAGGCGAAACGGTTGGATGAAGCTATGTCTGGCTCAAATGATGTATGCAGGGATCAAAGCCGTTAGTGGCATTAGACGATGGCCACTCTACAAGTGGTCAAAAAATGCGAGCCTTGAATGGCAAATCACAGAAGACTCGGATAATACGACGCGGGGATTCAATAACTTTAAGCACGACTCCAATCTTTAGTCCTCCGGTGCGGAATGAGGAAGTTCATTGTACACTTAGGTTCGTGGAGAATCAAAAAGGAAAATTGTATGTAGACAATGAGCTCGAGCTTCATCACGTCACAAAAATGAGGTTCCCACGTTTCCGATTGAGCAACCGGAACGGGCAAACATCGGACGGATATCCGGCCGTTTACCCCAAGTTGCGCACTCTACAAGCGAGGGTTCCGGAAGACGCGCACTAAATCATAAATGCATAACCTCTTTGACTTTGCAGGTGACGATGCAATCTGGATGATGGATTTCCCCCAATCCACCCATCCACCCGAGATCAATCATAATCGAATCGACGATCCCACTTGAGGCAATCATCCATCCCGTTCAAAGGTCGGCCTTCACTATCCGAACCAGTGTTGCAATGCAGCGGCTTAAATGTTGACGCGGACCTTCAGGCGCTCCGTTCTCTGCGCTGCTTAATACTGGTTCTTATCTCATGCAGCGTGACAGGTCAGAACCTGACAATATCAGTCAGTCATACTTAAATAATGCTTCATCTTTGAACCGACTTTCGCTTCCCTTGAAGTGTCTTTATGTCGATCAACTCAATCTCGAATAATTCAATGTCAGAGATATTTGCAAGTTCTGTTGGCTTGAACATTTCTTCCATCGTGAATGACATATACTATGGTATGCATACTTATCTAAGAAGATGATTACGCCGCTGATGCACAGTAGGGGTGTTGATTTCCATATTGTATGGTGGCCTCGCGTTTACAGTTACAGCTTGACTGAGTCAGTGAAGTCTCTTAGGGGTCAGCATCGTACAAGGGTGGTCGTACTTTCACAATAACCAAGATAAATGGGGGCTTCGTACACTGGTAAGCATTCTTAGTGTTGTTGGTTGAGCAACTGTTAAGCTTCTACTAGGTTGGGGTTTCCCTGTAAATCGCTTGTGCTTCGATCGCTAAATAAGCGACTGAACTTAATTCTTTCTTAGATCACTTAATTTTGCGAAGGCATGGGTAAACTCTGGAATTTTGCATCATTATCTTGTATGTACGTGGGGATCCCTCATTTCCTAGCTAACAACTTCCTTCTTTCTCCAGATATCTAATTTCGGCAACCTTAATGCGCTGCATGCTAACACCCCGTATGCTGTTCCTTCAACTTCAAACTTAGTCTCGAACCGTTTCTGTCTCTAGGTTATTCTCGGTCGACTTCGTGATCACGGGCATGGTAATATCTTTGTAAGCTGATCACTCGTCAACAGCTCATAATCTTACTCGATCATTAGAGTTGACTTATTCTTTGCAAGTCGTATATTTCTATGTATGATGTTTATTTAATGGTTTGGAATTAAACCTCATCTTTCATCTTGCCCAGTGACAAAAAGTCGATGGGCAACGGGGCTAGTGGTATGTGTTTTTTAAAAATTAGTACAACAAAGAGAGTTAATGCTTTTATCAAAGGTTTTTTTCGGCGTGGCTATGCTTAGTATGTATTTTTACCCTGCTAAATGTTGCCTTGTTGTGATCTGTTTTTTGTCTAGTCTTGAACATCCGTACGTGGCGTTTTTCTTATAATTCCACCTGGTATTCTTCAGAAGTTGACTGTTCAACGTTCAAACCAGTCTCAGTGGCACATCCTGGCTTGTATGTTGATACCTTTCTATTAACTACCACTTGGACGACTGTCAGGGTGAGTATACTCTGATTGTACCCGAGCTATATAAACAAATATCCAGCTCGAAATCACTATATCCCACGTACTTGCAACTGTAACAGACGTGATAATTACTGCCATTCTCTGTCGGATTTTTTTCCAGTCCAAGCGCGCAACATCATTCAAAAGGCGTGTATTCAACATTTTGTAGCTTCCCAAAGGTCAATTACTAATGTTGATGACCGCAGAACACAGTCGATCTTGAAACGTCTTCTGGTGTTTATTGTTAGTAGAGGCATTCTCGTTACTATTGTCCAAGCTGCACATCTTGCTATGTTCGCCGCAAATCCAAAAAATATTCTATATTGGTATGCATCATTGTTTTGTATGTCGCTTGACAAGCGTAACATTTTTTTTATCAAGGGCCTCTTTACACTTGATCTTGAGTCACTTATACGTTATCACAATGTGTAAGCATTTCTACTAAATTTGTCAGTGACACAAATTAAAGATAAATCCATTTAATTTAACAGTGGTAATGTACGGCGATGCATTTGAATATTTTATTTCATGTAACTGACCCTAAGCATCAGGCTCAACTCGCGGCCAAGTGCAGGGTTAGCGGGAGACAGTGATGTTATCGAGTCGTTGCATTTCACACACTCCGTCGTCGCTGGTACTGGTCATATTGGTACACATATAACTTTAATCCCCGCAACCGCCTCAAGTGCAGAGCTGCCAGTCGTTGATGGTGAACCGAAGGCTGAGGTGTAGGTACGGTTCCTAATTTGCTTAGCCACTGGTCCCGTTCTGATTATACTTGTGTTTGTCAGGCACATTTGAAACACAGGTTTGCGATGAAATGAAAAGGACTTTAATGTGAGCGCTGAGCACCCGAGATGGACCCTGATGGTGTAGTGGTAGTGAGCTCGAGCCAGGGTGGCCCGAGCTACCCGAGCAGATTAGATAGTTAGATAGTTAGAACTAGTCTGTATGTAGACGCCCGCAGTGTCGTGACTATCATCCTTACTTAATTCCTACCATTGCGTGCTAGCCATACCGCGCACTGCTCGACGCGCCTCCGAGCCTCGCCAGACCCACAGCTGTCAGGGTAGGCCTGATTGCTTACTTCAATGGATGTGCCGGATTTAAAATAGAACATATAAAACCGAAGGGATGGGAGGGTTTGCGGAATTGGCACTCAGTTTTTACAAGCGCTTACAATGAACGTATAATTCAACAAATGATCTAAGAAGCCTACAAGGTGGAGCATCGACTATGAAATCTAGGTAGGTAAGGTTCAATTCCCGCCACACTGAAGTCCGAGACCTCCGCGTACACATTTCATTTCACTGGCGACAGCTGTGAAATTTTGACTCCTCTTCAAGGTCCATAGACGAAATTCATGTAGTATGATTCGACAGGTAGACAACTTGTTTATGTATAAAGAGGAATTTGAATTGGCGTGGACAGAAAAGTCCCCCCACTTCAAGGCTCTAATGCAATAAGAAGAAGAGGCACACTGGTATATACTGATCCCAGCACCATGGAATGAGATAGCATTTACCATTCATCCACGATCATTCTTTAAAATATCCGGGCTCCCCAATGATTTTCCCCGAATTCGCCAAAATACTGATCGCGATATGCCCGACGTTGCAAGGTTGGGAGGGGAGACGTTCAAGATGAGTGATGTCACTCACGCTTTTGCTAAGCACATCATTACAAACAATTATGTACATGAACAAACATCGGATACAATTTTCCGACGACATCTGGTGGTTTGGATGTTCGGACAGTTTCGTGAGTTGCAAGGGTTCTGGAAGACGCGCATTGGTAAAATGCAAATGGTGGTAAGTAACCTCTTTGACTGTGAATTTTGACGTTCAAGTGACGATGTGGCAAGATATATACCAAACACAACATGTTCATCCAAGATCAATTAGAATTGACTCGGCGGCCTCATTCAAGGCAATCATCCATTCTGTTCAGGGTTCGGCCTCCGCAGCAGCATAAGCATTGACACCGACATTCAATATTCAGCGCTCATCTTTGATGTTCCATCATGCCGTTCTCTGCGCTGATTAGGGCACTACTGGAAACTAGGTCTTACTAACTACAGTATAGTCACTGTCAGTGAGCTGACAATACGTGTCAGACTTACTTAAGAAATTGCAATGCCCCATCTTTAAACTGACTTTCGCTTCCTTTCAAATTGCTTTGATTTGATGCCGATTAACCCAATGTCAGAGATATCTGTAAGTTCTTCCACCGGCTTGAACATTTCTTCCATTGTGGACGGAGCATACTATGGCATGTTTACTCCTTTAAGAAGACGATTCGCACCGCTGATACATAGTAGGGGTGTTGATATCTATCTTGTATGATGACCTTGCATTTATAGTTACAGCATGACTGAGTCCGTGGAGTCTCTTAGGGGTCAGTATCGTACAAGGATATTTTTACTTTCATAATAACCAGGATAAATGGGGGCTTCGTACATTGGTAAGCATTCATAGTGTTATCGACGTGAGTACCTTTCAAGTTTTTATTAGGTCGGGGTTTCGCTGTAAATCACCTGCACTTCAATCGCCAAATATGTGACTGATCTTTGCTCAGATCATTTAATTTTGCTAAGGCATGGGTAGACACTGGAATGTTGCATCATTATCTCGTGTGTGATATGGGATTCCTCATGTCCTGGCTAAAGGCTAACATCTTCTTTCTCCAGATATCTAATTTCGGCAATGTTAATGCACTGCATAGTAACACCCCGTATGCTGTTCCTTCAACTTCAAACTTAGTCTCGAACCGTTTCTGCCTCTAGGTTATTCTCGGCCGACTTTGTGATCATAAGGGTTGTGATATTTTTGTAAGCTGCTTAGTCGTAAACGGCTCATAGTCTGATTTGATCTCTAGAGTTCAGTTATTCTTTGCAATTCGTATATACTTACGTACGATATCCATTTAATGGTTTGCAACTAAACCTTATCTTTCATCCTACTCAGTGACAAATAATCAATGGGTAACAGGGCTGGTGGTATGTGTGTTTCTTTAAAAGTGGTACAATAAAGAGAGTTGATACTTTTTATCAAAGGTTTTATGCAGCGCGGCCACGCCCAGTATGTATTCTTACCCTGCTAAATATTACCTTTCAGTAATTGTTTCTCTAGTCCTGAGTATCCATGGGTGTCTTTCTTATAATTACGCCTGGTATCCTCCAGAAGTTGACTGTTCATCCATTAACCAGTCACAGTGGCACATACTGGCTTGTATGTCGATACCTTTGTATTAACTACCTCCTGGACGACTGTTAGAGTAAGTGCACTCTAAATGTACTGAGTTATGTAAACAAATATCCAGCTCGAAATCACTATATCCCATGTACTTGCAACAGTAACGGACGTGATAATTACTGTCATGCTCTGTCATATTTTTTTCAAGTCCAAGCGTGCAATATCATTTAAAAGGTGTGTGTTTGATATTTTTCAGCGTCCCGGAGGCCAATTACTAATATTGATAACTGCAGAACGAAATTGATCTTGAAACACCTTCTGGTGTTTCTTGTTAGTAGAGGCATTCTTGTTACTGTTGCCCAAGCTGCACACCTCGCTATGTTTGCCACAAATCCAACCAATATTCTATATTGGCATGCTTCATTGTTTTGTATGTCGCTTGACGAGCATAACATTTTTTTTATCAAGGGCCTCGTTACACTTGACTTTCAGTCACCTATACGTTATCACTATGTGTAAGTACCTTTGCTAAATTGATTAGTAATGCAAACTGGAGATCAAGGACATTTACAGTGGCAATGTACGGTGATGCATTTGAATATGTTTCCATGTCACTGATACGAAGCTTCAGGCTCAATTCGCGGCCAAGTGCAGGAGTAGCGAGCGACGGTTATGTTGATGGGTCGGTGCATTTCGCACACTCTCTTGCTGTGACTAGTGTTATCGGTACACGTGTAACTTTACCCGCCGCCGCAAGCATCTCAAGTGCAGATTTGCAAGCTGTTAGTTGTGAACCAAAGGCTGAGGTGTAACTACAGTCCCTATAATTCGTTTAGCCACTAGTCCCGTTCCGATTATATTTTGTGTTCCTATTTAAACGGCAGAGAGTAGTAGCCAGTCATAGATCTAATTTGTTTAGCCACTGGTCCTGTTCCGATTATATTTGAGGTTCGCTTAACCTCAACTAAACCCCCGAATGCGATGACACTCCAGCCACATGCGGTGTTTGTAGTACAAACAGCAACTTCAACGTTCAACAACGAACCGAGTATCCACATTGGGCCTCGCCACTGAGCGACCTTAAATTTCACTTCATTCCTTGGACATTGTGGATTCTTTGAGATATTGGTATGTTTGAACCAAAGAAGTTGAAATTGGTAGCAACGCAAGAGGCAGTGTTATCAGAAAAGTAGGGTAACCGAAACACGAAGAGGAATTTAAACTTGTCCTGCCTAAGCTCTTTCCACGGAGGTCACGCAAACGCTGTATAACGTCAAAGTTTCCCTCGATTTTTAGCCATCTGTCTTCGGACGCGGTGCGACCTGCGATATACCGTACACGAGAGTGACAGATATTCATATGATACTACTAGTACAGTCTAGTACTTAATAAGTAAGGACGGCAACGTGACCTAGTAGAAATTCAAGACCAGTTACGTTTGATTGAATAATTGAAACGTCAGATGTCGACGTTTCACCACAAGGCGCTCCGTCCTCTGCGCTGCGGCTTCCTGACAATGCACATGCCCACAGTTACAACCCACAACCAGCAACCTGACAATAAATATCAATCTCATTCAGAGATGTCAATGCTTCATCTTTACACTCGCTTTGCTGCACTTTGAGTGTCTTTATCTGGCTTTCTCTATGTCATCTGCAAGTTCTTCTACCGGCTTGAACATCTCCTCTATTGTGGACGGAGTATACTATGGCATGTTTGCTTCTTTAAGAAAACGATTTACGCTGCTGATACACAGCAGGGGTGTTAATTTCTATATTGTAAGATGTTTTTACATTTACAGTTACCACATAAATTGATGAGTCTATAAAGTCTCTTAGGGGTCAGTATTGTACAAGGATGGTCGTACTTTCACAATAATCAAGATAAGTGGGGGATTCGTGCACTGGTGAGCATTAGGTACTGTTGGATGTGAGCACTTCTCAAGCTCAAGTTACTACCAGGTTGGGGTTTCATTGTAAAGTCCTCGTAGTTCAGGCATGACCTAGCTTGATATTTTCTCAGATCACTTAATTTTGCGAAGGCCTGGACAGACTCTGGAATTTTGCATCATTACCTTGTATGTGCCGTGACATGTCTGCTCTCAAATTCAGCCTAGTATATTCACTTTTATTCAGATATCTAATTTTGGCAACCTTGATACACTGCATGTTAACACTCCGTATGGTCCCTTAAATTCAAACCTAGTCCCTCAACCGTTTGTTCCTCTAGGTTCTTCTCGGTTGACTTCGTGATCACGGGCATTGTGATATTTTTGTAAGTTGATCGCCGGTCAACCGTTCATAGTCTTATTCAATCCCAGAGTTCACATATTCTTTGCAATTCGTATATATCTATGTATGTTTTTGATTCAATGACTGTTAACCAAGAATCAGTTTAACTTGTATTGGGCTAGTGACAAAAAATCGATGGGCGACGGGGCTAGTGGTGTGTGTTTCTTTGAAAGTAGCACCTTATTCTTTTTTCACCTTTATCCTAGGTTCTATGCACTGTGGCTATGATTGGTATGTATTTTGTTCCACTCAATGTTGGACTTTCAAAGATCTATCTATCATTTACTTTATAGTCCTCGGTGTCCGTATGTGCATTTATTTTTACATCCAGTATTCTCTAGAAATTGAATGTTTATCTCTAAACTAGTCTCGCTTGCAGAACCTCACTTGTACGCCAGCAATTTTCTGATGACTTCCTCCTGGAGAACAGTTAGAGTAAGTATGCTCTACTCCGCTCGTATTCAACTTCAATAAATACACATCTAGCGCGAAAACATTGCATCCCACATAATCGGAACAGTAACAGACCTGATTATCACTGCCATTCTCTGTCGGACGTTTTTCAAGTCCAAGCGCGCAACAACATTTAAAAGGCGTGTTTCCACTATTTGGTACCTTTCTAAAGGCTCACTAATTTCGATAACCACAGCACGAAGTTGATGTTGAAACACATTCTGGTGTTTATTGTCAGCAGGGGCATTCTTGTTACTCTCGTCCAAGGTGCACACCTGACCATGATCCTTGTGAATCCAACCAATATTCTATTTTGGTATGTCCTTTATCCTTGTCCTGTACGCTGCTTGGTAGGCATAACCCTTCCTATCAAGGTCCTCCTTACACTTGAGCTTAAGCCACTTATACGTTATCACCATGTGTAAGCAGTTCTGTCAAGTTAGCCAGGGATGTAAACTGAAGATTAACCGTTAATTGAACAGTGGTAATGTACGGTGATGCATTTGGGTCATGTTTGCACGGAGCTGACCCTAAAGATCAGGCTCAATTCGCGGTCAAGTGGATGGGGTGTGCGAAGCAGTGATGTCAATGGGCCAGTCCATTTCGTACATTCCCTCGTCGCGACTGGTGATATCGGTACGCGTATAACTTTACCGCTCGCAAGTGTCACAAGTGCAGAGCTACCGGCCATTGATTGCGAACCGAAGGCTGAGGTGTAGATATAGTCCCCAAATTTCTTAGGGAGTCGTTCTATTCTGACTTGACCCCTAAAAAGTCTTTTCATTTGGTACTCCGGCCCTGACGGATGACGAGGGAAGCAAATGATAATTTCACTAGCATGATTCAAACTATTTTCTTGTCAGAATATAGAAGCCTTGCATTCAGGCAAAAATCAAAAGAATCATCGTCAGAGGACAAGAAGCTGCGCTTAGCCCGAAGCAATACATCCTTATTCTTCTGCTTTCGGTTGTAGCAGGGGGGCGTTTGAACCTAAGAAGTTGAAGTTGAAGTACTAGTGGTACTAGTGGTGGGATAAGAGGCAGTGTACATGTTGGAAAGCAAGTCAGAAGCGACAAGTCGGTCGTGTTCCACCGTGGTCACGGTCACGGGAACATAAACACTTCTGCCAGTGCAAAATGTTTCCCTTCATCCACTGGTATTATCCATGGCTAGCAACTTAAGGAAACTTAATAGGCTTCGTTGCGGTTAAGTTGAGCAGACATTTGTGGTTGGGGGACCTTCCTGGGGTGCAGAGGCAGCTCGGAAGTTCTGTGCCGTGCGTGAAGGCGGTAGGATCAGTGATAAGGTGTGGGTTCCGATCTTTTCGTCAAAATGATTACATACTATTCCTTGTGGGAAGGATTTGCACAGATTGGACAGAGAAGCAGTTGTAGTCGTGCATTGAAATATACTCGAGATCTTTTGAAAGGCTTATCTTCGGAAATTTTGAAAGACGTCGAGGTTCTATCACAAGGCGCTCCGTTCTCCACGCTGCTTACTGATTAGTGCAGATACAAGCCGGCAACCAGCAACCTGACAATAAGTATCAGTCATATTGGCTTCCGCCTTCTCTTTGGGTATCTTTTTCAAAATCTCCATGCCACCGACGCCTCTAAGTTCTTCTGTCGGCTTGAACATTTCTTCCATTGTGGATGGAGTATATTATGGTACATTTAATTCTCCAAGAAAGGATCTACGCCGCTGACACACAGCAGGGGTTTTAGTTTCTATATTGTGTGGCGATTTTACGTGTACAGCTACATCACAATTAAGTTTATGAAGTCTTTTAGGTATCAGTATCGTACAAGGATGGTCGTACTTTCACAATAACCAAGATAAATGGGGACTTCGTGCACTGGTGAGCATTCAAGGCCTTGTTGATCAGTGAGTTATCTCAAGTTACTATTAGGTTGGAATTACGCTGTAAATTCCTCGCATTTTAACCGTGGCCTAGCTTGACATTTTCTCAGATCACTTAATTTTGCAAAAGCCTGGGCAGACTCTGGAATTTTGCATCATTACCTCGTATGTGCTGTGAAATATTTGCCTCATGTCCTGGCTAACATGTTCATTTTTCCTGAGATATCTAATTTTGGCAACGTTAATACGCTGCATGTTAATTCGCCGTATGCTAATCCCCCAACGTGAAACCCAATCTCTGAACCGGTCCTGCCCTAGGTTCTTCTCGATCGACTTTGTGATCACAAGCATTGTGATGTTTTTGTAAGTTGATCAGTTGTCAGCAGCTCATAGTCTTACTCGATACCCAGGGCTCAATTATTCTTCGCAGTTCGTATATATCTATGTATGTGCTCGATTATTTATAGTCAAGAATAAAGACTTACCTTTGTATCTGGTCCAGTGACAAAAAATCGATGGGCGACGGGGCTAGTGGTGTGTGTGTTTCTTCAATGCTAGTGCAACAAAGAGAGTTGAAGCGTTTATTCCAGGTTCTATTCAGTGTGGTTATGATGAGTATGTATTTTATCCCGCCCGGTGTTGTAATTTCAATGATCCATTTTATTATTTACTTTCCAGTTCTCGGCGTTGGTACGTGGCATTTTTTACGCTGGTATTCTCTAAAAGTTGACTGTTTATCATTCAACTAGTCTCGCTCGCGGAACCTAACTTGTACGCCGATGATTTTTTGCAGACTACCTCCTGGATCAAAGTCAAAGTAAGCAAGCTCTACTTGTACCCAACTTAAATAAATAAATATCCAGCGCGAAATCACTGTAGCCCATGTAATCGGAACCATAGCTGATGTAGTAATCACTGTCATTCTATGTTATACATTTTTCAAGTCTAAGCGCGCGACATCATTTAAAAGGTGCGTGTTCAATATTTCGTAGCCTCCCAAAGCCGACTAATATCGGTGAATGCAGCACGAAGTTGATCTTAAAACATCTTTTGGTATTGATTGTCAGCAGGGGCATTCTTATTACTCTTGTCCAAGCTGCACACCTTACTATGTTCGCCGTGAATCCAACCAATATTTTATTTTGGTATGTCCTTCATCTTTGCCTTGCATACAGCTTGACAGGTGTAACCCATCAAGGTCCTCCTTACACATGAGTTTGAGCCACTTATACGTTATCATCATGTGTAAGCAGCTCCGCTAAATCGGTCAGTAATGCAAACTGAAGATCATGGACATTTGATTTCACAGTGGTAATGTACGGCGATGTATTTAAATAATATGTTTACACGTAACTAACCAGAAGCATCAGGCTTAATGCGCGGCCAAGTGCAGGGGGTGTACGAGACGGTGATGTTAGTCCGGGGTCGGTGCATTTTGCTCACTCCCTCGTCGTGACGGGTGCTATCGGTACGCGTATAACTTTACCCGCTGCAAGCATTGCAAGTACAGGGAGTACAACAGAGAGTGAAGAGCCGCCAGTCATTGATTGTGAACCGAAAGCTGAGGTGTAGGTACGGTCCCGAATTTGCTTAGCCAGTAGACCTATTCTGACTATATTTCAGATTCCTTAGCACACTTCAAACGTAAAATGGACTCGTAAAAAAATGTACCATTAATATGTACATTTATTCCCCTTCGCAAGCAAGCACTCAATCGTTATACCCCTTTGATTCAACTTTTGAAGTTTGGTTCGAATTAACAGGATAGATGAGGGAAGCAAACATAAATTACAATTACTTGATCGTAATTTTACATTGACTGCACCACCATCACTTTTCCATTAATATTGTTTTTTTGACGGAAATATAGATTCCTACATTTAAATAGCGAGGATATGTGTGGCCAAAGAATAATAGGCAGCGATGCTGATGAGAATTGTTGTCAGAGGAAATAATTATCTCTGGAGCAAATATAAATTACACTCTCATTTCTTGCACGAAGTAGGTTCTTTCGGTCGTAGGGCAAGGAATTTCGACTAAGGAAGTGAAATTTAAGGTATCATGGCATAAGGAGCACTGTCATCATGAAAGTCTGATGACAGAAACCATCACCATGAACAGGAGTAGAACCACCACAACGATGGCAATGGTCAAACCTGTCGTCCCAAGGCTCTTTCCACGGTGGTCACGCAGGCGTAAACGCTCCTTCTGCATAACGTCAAAGTTTCCTTCGATCTTGAGCTGCGTGTCTTCAACTACTGCTTTGTCCTTGGCTAGTGACTCCGAAAAATAGACTGCGTTACGCTTGAGTTGAGCAGACATTTGAGCTAGTTGGTTGGCAAGCTCTTCCTGGAGGGCCGAAGAGGCTTGAAGGTTCTTCCGTGGCGTGGCCTGTGCCGTGCCATGTGCGAGGGCAGTAGATGTTGACGTGATAGGTGCGGAGCGTTGCACGGGGAGAAGGGAGGGTATAGCAGAAACTACGGTAGGGTTCGGGGATTCCTCAGAAGACTCTTCTGTTGGCGGTATAACTATCTCCTCTGCTGGTGGCTTCTTAGGTTCGGGGATTGGAATTTCAGGTAATAGAGGCGGGGGACGAGTTAGTACGGGAGCGGTTCGCTTGTAAAAAGCATGAGTTGTCGAAGGAGCTAGTGATCATATTTCTTACCTGTTCAATTTCTTTTAGGAACACTTCAAATCTATCCAATTTTATCCTTATTTCGTGTCGTTGTTGTGTCTTCTTACTAGACTCAAACGTGTCAATACATTGATAGGTTTGAGCAAGAAAAGACATACGGAGGTGCGTCATAATCGTATAATTCAACATTCTTCAGCAGTTTTCTGGCAAATTTCAGTCTCTGAAGCGTATGTGAGCCAAGGAATTCTAGGAATTCGTCAAGCGCACTTGTAAACTGTTCTGTGCCTTGAGACACGTATATTCCTGACGTTCTGACTCGTGCCACTCTTGTGGGTTTGACACCAACTTTTCGAGCCGCCTTACTAGTCGTACCAGGTTGATTTCGTCGTGCTTGGGCTCGTGGGCTTCCATGCCTTCAAGGCTTAAAGTTAAAGAGAGGATAATTGCCGGACCAAAGCCGGAAGCGCGCTGACAATGCCGAGGGCCCGTTATGACACCTATTTGGCGAGAGTCTCTGATGCAAATAACGGTGATTGCTCAAAATCTGTCTTAAGATTTTCTCTAACGGCTTAGAATTTACAATACCTCTACTATTCACCAAATTCAACCTTTAAATTACGGAAAGACATGACTAAAGGATTTCAAAACCGTGGTAGAGGAAATCATGGAGGCGCTGAGTCTCCACGAGGGAGAGGAAGAGGACCTGGAAATCGCGGCCGAGGAAGGGGAAGGGGAGGGGGAGGATATAATCCAATTGATGCAGAGTACGACTTCAGCTTACAGCAGTATCCTGATTGTGCGTTCTTTTGTGTAAAAATAATACTCTCAACTTCACCGTGAAGGTTGTAGTGCAAACCTTTGCATCGCCAAGGGGACGAGGTCGTCCACAGTCGGGAACGAACACACCTAGAGGCCGAGACTCACCACGTGGTCGTGGAAGGGGAGACTCTGGCATTGGCAGTCCAAGGGGAGGTCGTCGAGGTGGCGGTGGATCGAAACTGCGTCCAGATGCGCCATTGTCTAGGCTTCTCCACCAAGAGCGCCCATATCTACGGCCAATCACATTTGTGCCATCTGTTTATACAAAGACACTATTTCAAGAGGTAGAGGAACTTCTACAACCAGTGGCGGAAGACGTTGGTGAGTATCAGAGTGCTCTAAATCTTAGCCATGTCTTTATTCAATTTTTTTTTTCATTAGACCCAGCAGAAAGCTATAAGAGTCATGCACCTACCGCTGATCGTGTTTCGCGAGTGTTCAGCGGAGGTAGCTTTCCTCGAATGGATGACTCGAGCGACGATGGCGTACTCACGGATAAACTTGAGGAGATCGATTTCAACGACATGGCTAAACTAGTAGAGGCACTCCCAATATCGACGACATCTCCCGAAATTGCGATTGTAGAAGAGAAATTCACTGGCTTTTTCATCGACCCAGGTCCGACACTTAAACCGGAGACGGAAACGTCCCGCGCAATGGACACGACCCCAATTATTAGCAGAGAAACCATAGACCCAGATTCGTCTGCCGATGCGAACACTTCTCAAGGTGACAATGTTGCTCCTTTCACTGAAGACCAAATCTATTTGGAACCTTCGGACAACGCTTCTGGTCTTTCAGCTTCCACTTTCTTTATTGACACAAACCCTACACCTGTCAATTCTACCCCTGCTCCTCTACCTCCTGCCACATCTCCGCTATACGACGATGATGACGAAATCATTGTCTATGTTGCCCCCCATCCTCGCAAAGGCTTGAAAAACTTGGAGGGCTCCGCCAATGGAAGAAACGATGAAACGACAACCTTCTCCCCATATGTCCGGCCTGCCCCCCTCCAAAGTACAACTGGATCTAATGACACTGGTGAGACATCAACGCCGACGCCAGCTCAACCCCCAATCGTTGCACCCTCATTCGATTCATTATCGTTCTCGCTCTCCCATTCCATTGCGCAAACTGCAATGAAAAAGAAACACACCCCAATCCTCACCCCACGCACGACGAAGATTATCAAATCCCGCGAACGCCGGCGAGCAGCGAAGTCAAAGCGCTCTTTCGGGGCATACGGAGCGATGATGGAGGAGGCGCAGATTCGTGGTGGCAAGATGAAAGACCCGAGGTGGGAAGACCGGCGGCAGGGCGATTCCGATTTAGACTGGGGGGATGTAGATGATGCTGAGGGAGACCATAGTTTGGGAAATTTTGCATCGCTTGCGACTCCTGTCAAGTCACTCGAGATGAAAGGAACTAGAGGCAAAGGAAAAGGGAGGGCAAAGGCTTATGAAGCGGAAGGGATGGAAGTGGACCCCGAGCTGGAACTTGATATCGACGCGATGAGATCGTTTATGAACAGCTTGATGGGTCCAAATGCAGGGCAACACATGACTATGGACGATCTGGAGGACATCGCGAAAATAGAGGCTGAAGATGAAGACCCCGAAGTTTTGGATAGCAGTGACGGGCGATCCCATGAGGAATCGAGTGGAAGTGATGACGAAGAGGTGGATGCGGTTCTAAACTTAGAGGAAGCCGCGCTTACTGCGGAGCCCGGAGGCGATGTGAGCATGGAGAGTGAAGATGACAGTGATGAAGACAGCGATGATATGGAGGATGCCACGCCACGAACAAGTTTCCAGGCCCGATTGGAGAAGTTGAGGAGCAAATCGCGTGAAGTTCAACTCAAGGATGTGTCTTCTGATGAGGGAGACGAGAATATGCTCGACAGAAATATGACTTGGGCAGACGAGGATGAAGCTTACATTGCTGGCATTCAGGTACCTTTGATTCATAGTGTAGACGAAAGTCCTTCGAGAATTCACGTTCATTTAGGACATGCTGGACGAAAACGAGGACTTTCTTACAGGTCGTGATAGGAAGGCGAGAAACAAACTCTTCGCAGCAGTTAGAGATGGCGCCTTTGATGATGAGATAGAAGGTTTTAGTCCTGCTAGTATGTCATTCTTGACTCAATTTCGCCACCTACTAAACTTTATTCCAGTAAAAAGGAAAGACAAGGGTAAAGGTCTACCAACTGAGTTCCAAGAACGGTGGGAGAGAGACCGCCAGAAGAAAGCTACCATAAAGGCTGAGCGCGAACTAGCACGTCTTCTCGGGGCAGCCGATCCCTTGACCCGGAAGAAAGGAGGGAAGAAGGGGCGCAAAGCCATGATGGCAGCTGCTCGCCTCGATCCGACAATTCATGTTATCCCGAACAGGATCATTGATATGACAAGCCTCGTACAACAAATTCGCCGGTTCGTGGAAGATGTCGGTGGCGCGTGGTCGATGTCTCTGCCTCCAACCAACAAGGAAACTAGGAAGGATATCCATGAAATGGCCGCTGCGTTCCATTTGAAGAGCTTAAGCAAGGGGAAAGGCGATGCGCGGTATATTACTCTTACGAAAATTACAAAAACTGGTATCCAAATCAACGAAGCCAAGATTGCAAAGATTGTCAGGAGGAGTAACGGCGCTGGGAGTCGTGGTTCGTTTGTGTCCAGCGATAAGAGAGGGCCTAGACCTGTGATGCCGAAGCATAGAGATGGAGATGTGGTCGGCAAGGTTCGCCTTTACTTTTACGCCTACTGGTGTTCTTCCCCCAGCTTGTGGTGTTGAATTATTTCTTTAGGCTGCACCAAAAATTAGTGAATCCAACCTCGGGTTCAGAATGTTGGCGTTGATGGGATGGTCGGAGGGCGATCGCATTGGAGCGACTGGTGGCCTTGATGTGCCGTTGACGGCTGTGATCAAGAACACAAAATTAGGTCTGGGCGCGACACGATAATTCACGGTATTTGTATATCTATTTCATTTTGCCTCTATATTCTTCACAAACTTGTAAATGCTGACGACAAATCCGAAACATGGACATGACCCCAGGTATTACGATTTGTTTTTAATAATCTTGAATAGACCACTGGGGACTTGGACCCTTTAGGCAAATCTGTTGGAAAGCACTTGTTATTGGGTTTGAAGTTCTGTCTTGATATTCCCGATATTTGTCACGGAAAAGACGTAGAGACTCTAGATGACTCCGAAGGTTAATTGAGAAGCCAATAAAAACAAAAGTAAAATAAATATGAGTCTATAATTCAATATAAAACTATCCCTTAAGCGACCTGATTAAATTATAAGACTCTTCTCATGAATACGACCGCGCCAAACCATCAGTTGCCTTACGACAACGAATATAACACATTCCCCGACCAGGACACCAACGATATACCCCAGAACTTTGATGTGTTGTATTGATGGGTCGAGGAAAGTATATGCTAGTTCACCATTTAGCTTGATAATACGTAGGTAGGGCAGAAGTAACATACGATAAAACCCTTGTGTTGCATGTGTAATATACGCCGACGCAGTGTAAAGAAGTAGGAGGACAAGATTTATCGGTAATGTCATCCAGGGCATCGGCGCATCGTTCGTAAGCAGGATCTCAAAAAAAGCGTAAACAAGATTGAGAGCGTGTAACGATAAGTTGGACCAAACTAACAATTATTGAGCTAATCCAAATTATATACAATCATAAAATAATCGTACCGAAAAAACGTGTAGCGAAAGCGCCGTTAGAGAGAAGCGTCCAAAATGCGATGCTTACGACGAATGCTATTAGGACCGTTAAGGGTGGATGGGAAGACGTAAAATAGAAGAAACCTTACGAAAGGTAAGGATAGTGGATTGTAGCAGAACCTGCAAAAGTTGCAAAAATGGCGCCCATCTTCGTAAAGGATATTTTTGCTTGAAAGCGAAGAAAAAAGTCTGGATAGTGGCCGCCCAGAAGTAGGCGCACAAGCCGATATGGGACAAGTGCGTAAAAAATGAAAACCACCTGTGGGTTAAGGTCGATCATGTTATTTGAAACGGGTGTGTCAGCGCTTACCGATCCGCTTTATGAAAAATTGTCCCATTCAATATGAAATCGACTATGATTGTTACTGTTGTATAAATAGCGATCGCAAGCCTTAGATGCGCAAGAATAAAAGAGTTGAAAAATGGTGAAGTGACCAGAGTGAAATAAGGATCAAACGTGTCGCCAAATGTTCCGAAGCTGTCGTAAAAGCCCATGGTGCTACCCCTGAGTCAAACAGTGCAAAAGAAGTATATGAAGAGATGGCAGTAGACCTGTAACCGGCTCAAGAGGGAGTGGTCACGAGTCTAGGATGGCAGCAGATAGAAGAGAAAACAACGGGTGAATACATTTCGAGGCCAGTTCTGAGTTTTATACACAGCATGAGCGCATATGATATACAAAAAAGGTGGGCGTCAATCTTAAATTAGTCCAACTCATCACAGCCATCAAGAGTTCTCCGTTCATGGCGCTGACGCCTGGAGCACAGACTTGCAGTGTGCACTGGCCAGATGATCTACAGGCAAGGAAGGATCTCCTAGAATCAACAAGGCAGCCCCACTACCATGCTATGTAGATTTTGTCCTGACGCTATAGTATCCAGGTGATATCTCTTGAGAATGAGGTATTCCGCTACAAGTGAGAGTGAGTAGGGTTGCCAAATTAAGATGCTGAGCTGGATGTATACGTGTCACGTGAAGCCTTGGATGGGATCTGAGCGGAGTTCAAAAATGTCATGAATCCGAGTCAACAGGGAAATGTACACTAGTTTCTTTTGCACAGAACCATTAGTACTGTAATAGTAGGGTTTGCTTTCTCCTAGTCTCAGCATTTGGCTGCATCCGAGTTCCATTGTCCAATATTTAGTATTGACCACAGTAACTTCTGAAAGTGAGCTTTTCTCCGCTCTGTTCATATAACTTCATATGCTCACTTGATACTCACGCCTCTCCGGTTCCCAAGTACTATCCTACGCGCCCTATGAAATCAAAAGTTTTCGACATAGAAGGCTCTAAAACGACCAAAGTTGCCCACGGTACCTAAATCAACATTATTGGTTCTGAGACGTCGTTGTGCTGGGAACCACACGAGCTTACAAAAGCATAGCCCAAATCATCAAGTACGTACTACTTATCAATCTTATTGTATGGTTTCCATAAACCTTCCACAATAAGACCTGATTTGATGAGAATATCCCGCGATTAATTATAAACCGCGCAGGTCTCTCCCAACGGGGACGCCATTAGTGATGGGTTCCTAAAAGAAGATACCCAGCCATGCCGGTGCGTATAGTACGAGACAGTACGTACTCACAGTCACACTGTCCCGCCCGGCGCTCCATTCATGATTTGATTACACGAATTCCACCAGAGCTTTACTATGAAGACCCCACCCACTGCCATACGTCCACCTGCTTCAAAAACCAAATTGAAATGGAGCGCCTCACAAACAATATTAATCTACAGACAGTATTAACCCGGTCAAAATCAACAACTGTACCAATGAACCCGCCTGTACCAGCCCTCAAGCGTGGGTCATCAGCAAGGGCCAAGGTTTCTGAAATCGAGAACAAAATCGCGGGCGATGCTAAGAAGGCAGAAGCGTGGACAGGCAAAGAATTCAGGGCAATTGGTACATATAATTATTTAAACTTATCAGTCTTCGTCACAGAGATTGTTTGACTTTTAGATGACTTCCTTCTGGGTTCCCCTGAGGGACAGTTTCTAGAAGACTGGTTCACTTCGAATGGCTCAGCAGTCGAGGACGCGTTTCAAGCTATACCCAGCGTTGCAGCCTCACTTAAGAGTGACGCATTCACCGCAAAAGCAAACATTATCATTAAAGGGTTAGACGAGCTGGCGACGATACACCCCTTCATATCAGGTATGCGAGCCGGGTGTCTGTGACAATCCCTTATTCAACCCTTGGCAGTTGCGATTATCGCATTCAAGCTTGTGATTACTCTTGAAGAAAAACGGCGATCGAACAATGCTAAGGTCTTGGCTGTTAATATTCAAATGCAGGAGATGATGTCTCAGCTTTTCCGGTATATTATTACATTTACTTGTGTTAATCCGCTTTCGCCCTAACCAAAAAAAGGCTACGTCACATTAATCTCACAGAGGACGAAGTTGCAGACGCAAAGCTTTTGAAAGAGAATCAACTACAAAATTTAATGCAGAAGATTGCAAATGATATCAAAGCCTGTGGGTCGGCTTGTGATATCTATCTCAAGAAAGGTTTTCTAGGTATTTGTCTTGGCCGCGTTGTTATTTTCTTGTTTTCTAATGCGACTCACTCAGCAAAATACTTCAAATCACCAGTTTATGAATCAGAGTTGGCTGGTTATGCATCAAAGTTCCAATATTATGGAGTACAACTTGAGCAAGCCCTTACAGTCCATATGGTTATGGGCGTCGACCTCTTGAACAAGAATGTGGGCTTACAAGCGTCCGAGCTCCAAACTATGGAAAAGAAGTTGGATATGATGCTGGTATTTCGTTTATTAGATACGAAACAGGAAAAGGAGGTATCTAGATTCGTGCACCGAAACGGTGGTGCAAAGGCTATTATCGGCGACGATACAAAGCTTAGTAAACTTCTTGACCTCGCAAAGGAACCTCAGCCAGACTCCGCCAGCATGAACTCTCCCAGCTCACCCACCGACCCGCTTGTGTCTAATCGCAGAGAACTCTTAAAGGAAATGGATGAGGATGTCGAAGATGTAATGAAGAAGAATCTAGCACTTTTCGAAACCAAACTAGACATCCAGAACGCCAAGATAGCTGATACTATCGCACATGAAGGGCAGCAAATTAGGTTCTATGACCATATCCAAGACCCGGTGACTCCAATTGTAGTAATGTGTGAGACTTGTTGCTAATTTGTGTAACATAAGCACCTACGAAGTTTATGGCAAGGAATGGTATGTACTGTTTTCGTTTGGCATTGTAATGCTCACTGAAGAATTTCTTCCGTGGCAGGGGTGGAAAGCAAATGTGAAAGCAAAATACTTTGTAACCACACTGAGAGACTTTTTCGCCAATGAACTTTTTCTTGACCTCTCGAATGGTGAGTGATCCTCAATGTAGAAGTATCTTTCTGACTCTACCAGGAGAAAAAACCCCACAACACCCATCAGAGATGGTTAAGCAAGATATGTGGGCGCTACGATACATTGGCATTGCATACCTGCGCCCAATTCGGGAAGCAATTGATATCGACGGCTCAGGATTTATCAATGTCAAACGAGCAAATGACTTCACAGGGGCAGCACCACCCGGATGGACGTGAGTCGATTTAAATTATCTCAAATTCACTGTACTCAACCGTGGATGGTTTCTAGTCTCCTCCAATGGCTTGCATTCTGGGCTGTTGGTGAGCTACGATATTATCTGACAATTGTCAAGGCTTATTGCAGTAGGTTCGCATCTGAGCATATCAAATTATAAGAGCCAAATTTATCGCATGGTGAGGACGATGTACCAGCTCGTGGAACAAGTTCTACCAGCCAATCGTCGGATGGTCGACGAGTACCTAGATCACGCTTCGCTTAGCAGGCTCGAGATACTTTTACGACACACAAAAAGTCTGACCAACAGTGCGATCCGGGCTGACAAGGATCTCTGCAAGCTGACAGAGTCATATACCCAGCTCATGGAAAAAGATATTACTTCCAAGCTTAGCTCGCTGTCTTACACCCTTGACGACTCGGCCACAGTGTCATTAATTTTTGGCTCTGGAAGCATTGAGCAAGTATGTTATAGTTTATCATATGGAAGGCATTTAACAAGCATACAGCATATATTTCCGACACTGAAGCTATTAATTTCACAACATCTTAGTATCATTCAACTTGCTTGTTGCCATGTTTTGGATCCAAAAGAGCTCTCGAGTGCAATGCGGTCCCTCGTATCTCTCTTTACCGCTTTCGATGACCGGAATCAGCTCCTTGAAGGTTAGGCTTGGTCATTCACTTCTTATTGTCTGATTGACATATGGATCATATAAAGCTATTTATGGCCCCGTCCATGCTGGTCTGAACGATGAGCTTGAGTTGCGGTTTTTTGGAATGGTGAGCCGCCAAATTTCATGAGTTGGATTGTTTTCCTGACACTTTATATAGTTCTCCATACCATATGGCGAATTGGTTTCTCCCAAGATTGCAGAGAATTCTTTCTTGAAATGGCAAGATGACGGATTTGGTGTTGAAACACAAGCGCTGGTCAATCAAACTGTGCTGCAATATGGCGTTCAAGATACAATGCATTTTGAGCTATACCTTTCTACTCCTAAGCGTATTACCGATGAAAACATACAAGATTATTTGGCCGGTCCGTGGGTTGGCCACTGCTTTGGGCTGAAAGAAGACAATTCGTCGCTTCTAGGGTTAATGTACTTTTCCTTCGCTACCCCCGTTGACGAAAAAGGTGTTCGGGGGACGGGGGAATGCAACGACGGAATCTTTAATATTTCCGGGAATATTGCAGACCCTAACAACATAGAATTCGATGTATCGTTTGGAAATGGGCTTCGATTCAAATGGCAAGGGACGCTTGACCCTGTCAAGAGAATCATAGATGGGCATTGGTCTGACTTTGACGGACAGGTTGGAACAATCTCTTTTTCTCAGACTCCACCAGAGTTTTTTGAATTCAAATACACGAATGCGGCATTTACTGCAAATCCCGCTCGTGCTAGGTGGGCTTTCGCAACGGCAGCGGCTCTACAAGATGCCCGCCGTCGCCTCTTTGCATGGTCCTTAGTGAAGAAGAGATGTTCCCAACGAAGATCTTACTTACACATCAGGGGTGCACAGCTCGCCAACACCATGATCCCTTCCGCGAAGCAAAACCTTGAGTGGAAGAATATTCGATTGATCGTAGAGCCGACTCTAGCTCGCCTATATCACACAATTGCGAAGGATCGGCAGGACAGACTTCCCTACGAACTGTAAATTTTAAATTATTAAATTATTCTGTGCATATTTTTTCTCACACCTCGTTTTTTTTAAATAGGGAGGTCGCGACCTCTCATTGTGATCAGTGCGGAAATATCATCTCCAGACCGAGATTTCAATGCATTGCCTGTGTCAATGATAGTTTCACTGATTGCATAAACCTTTGCGGCGATTGCATTAGTGCGTCTCCATCGACTGGGAAATTTGCTGGCGATGAGACTAGAGAACAATTTCATCACTCTGTCTTGCATGCGCTGCTCAAATCCACGCATTTTATGCATGGCGCTCAACGCGCCGTTTTAATACCTGCAGCCAAAGCCCTTTTTCGGCGAATCCAAGCTTCTACAGCTAAAGGCCAAGCATCTATCTGCATCAGCTGTAACAAAAATATTACACTACCTTTCTGGGCATGCGTTAGCTGCGGTTCGTGATCTTGCGATTGTAAGCGACCCATATAATAAATTTTTGTTACCCAGGTCCGACAACATTTGTATGTATGGAATGCGATCGTAAAGGATTACAGGCTTCCCCTGGTCGCAATACCTTATCAACGCACGCCGCGTCGCATGAGATGATCAGGATACCAGATTCAAGCAATGTCAAGGCTTTAGATACCGTGCAGCTGAAACAAGAGCTTTCCAATGCAGAGATGAAAATCGAAAGGCGTCTCATCGCCTTGGAGAAACATCATCGTGATGGTTACTATTCATTCTTCGTTTTGGGCGTTCTTTTGCTTTTTGTTCTTTTATTTAAATTACAGACTTAGTCACCTTTTTTACCCAAATTACGGACCTAGTTGTGTACACTTTTCTGGGGAATTGTCAATCAATGTTTTGGAAAACAAAAAAAAAAACTCATAGAGACACGGAGCTTCATTATTGCAGCATCTAACTACACCAGCGTCTGGAAAAGCCTAAACTACGGAGCAATTCCCTTCCAAGAAATGTATGTGGATGTTGCTCTTTGTTGTCATCCGCTAGGTGTTTGGACGCCTCCGAATCAATATAGCGCAGAGCGACCAGCCACGCAGACTCGAGAATGTCTGTAAAATATCAATACTGCAAATGCGGTGAGCCTGGTTGATTTAGGATGATTTGACACCGATATCAACGTCGTCAATGAAAGTCAGCTGGACTCATAATTTGGTGACCTGAATTTTTGTTCAGACTTGTGTCCGGATGACTCGTATATCCGGGTGTTTCGAGCGTTGCGGTGGAAGTTCTGGGAAGGTTCTTTGTCACAGAACACGTGTAAGCTGTTTTGATTTAGACTAAGACTATGCCGAGCGGCGGAGTTTCAAATGTCGAACAACGAGCACCACCGTGACTGCGCCCAGCTTCATACCAGCTTCCTCATTTCCAAACTACTTGTACGTTCACCCATCTTCGTTCCTTGCTCTGACCCCCTGATCTTTCTTTAAACGTAGACAATCGAATGAAATTCTCTCTAATAGTAACTCTGGCGGCGAGCGCTGGCCTCCGTAAGCTTATTTTTCTTAATTCTGTTATTTCTCTAATCTGACCCCTACTGGTCATTAGTCCAGGTCGGCGCTGTACCTCTACGGGTTATCATGATATCCAGTAACCAAGAAATATCTGATCCAGGCAACCTTCCTTTCGGTCATCCTCCCATTCCAGTACCTGCGCCTAATATATGGCCTAACACCGGACGTATCAACACGAACCATGACGGTGCTCATCGCCGCCCTTGTGGAAGACTTAGTCGCGGTGGTCGTTTCCGTCACAAGGCTATTGAGATCTCCAACTTCTTCCGTAATGCGTTGGGCTTACCGCTCATCAAGAACCCCCATCATCACCCTCATCTCACCCATCACAAGCCAACCCCCGACGATGGAAAGAAATTCCAGATTCTTCCCTTCATTGGAACTCCCCCCACGTTCATTGAAATTACGAACCCCAGCGCTAAGTTGGAGGGAAAGACCAGAGGTGGTGACGCCGTGCGCATTCTTCCTGTCATGAATCCCAAGTTCCACAACGGCCATGTCGTTCGCCCCCAGAAATTCTCTGCTAGGTTGTGTCAAGCACTCATGTCGCTCGGAAAGTGGGAGGGAAGGGCCGTTGCTTTTGTCTTAGGTGTGTCTTGATGCATTTTGGTTGTAACACTCGACTGATTTCTTCCAGGATGCGGCATCGGTGTCTTGATCAGGATGTTCTTTGTCTTGGCACTCATTGGATTCCGATCTCTCAGGGGCGGTCAGAAAGCTGACGGCGTTACCCTGGTAGATGACAACGACCACCTCTACATTATTCTTCCTACCGTCGAAGCCAATGCCGACGTTAAGCCGGTCGCCCCCGAGAATTACACTTACGCCGACGAGAAGGCGCCACTTGATAATGTCAAGACGACTGAAGATCAAACGAAGTAGTTTGATGAGGACCATCAAATTACTTTGTTGCTTTCACTGCTGTTGAACCTCGAATTGCCCGTCTTCGTTGTTTCCCCTTGAATTTAAGAAAAGAAAATATAAAACCACATACATATGCTACTTGTAATCTTGCTGAACTCTGAATTGATGTATTTCGGGCCTACGGGCTAGTCTGCCCTCTTTATATATACTTTCCTGTGGACAACTACTGATCGTACAGTAACGATACAAGCCAGAAAATTGAAGACGGCTCTTGCTTGGTGACATTGTTTAATACATAATTTTGAACGGAACCCCTTACTCGACTTGAGCGACACATCGAGGGGCTCGGGAAACTCATCATAGACAAATACCAAATCGTTCGCAACAGCTATCTTGCTAACCAACATCAAAAATGAGGGGCAATGAAAAGGGATCACCAAATTATACGCGATCCCCGTCTACACTTCAGCCTTTGGTTCGCGATCAACGGCCTCCGACTCCGCATTGCTGTTACTTCCAGTGAAAGGTAAACTATGCGTTCCAATTTCACCCGTCACAAAAAGGGAGTGTGCGAAATGCAACGACCTGTCAATATCGTCGTCCGCGTTTGTACTGGGGCGCATGTTGAGCCTGATGTTTGAGGTTAGTTAAGCGGGAATAGACTTGATCAAATGTGTTGCCGTACATTACAGCTTGTCCAATTGAACACCCATGACACTTTAATTTTAATTGCTGAAATAGTTGATAGGCGAACTCACGCATGGTATTAACATATAAGTGGCTTAAGGACATGTGTAAGGAAGACCTTTGATAGAGACGTCAAGTCTGTTAAACGGCGTGCGGAAATGGAGTCAAAGGTATACCAAAATAGCATATTCGTGGCTCTGAGGTCCGTGGCGAACATAACTAGATGTGCGACTTGAACAAGAGACACAAGAACGCCTCTACTGACGATCCACACCAAAAGGCATCTCAGGAACGATCTTGTACTGTGCTTAGTGTTGTAAGCGGGGCTTCAGGGGATGCCAGAGCCCACCGTCGTCCAGACGGCAATTGTTGAAAGTTAATGTGATGTGTGACTGAGACTGGTTAATGGTTAACTCCCAAAGGATACCAGGTGAAAGGAGAGTTCTGCACACGGATTCTGAGAACTGGAGATGAATGGTGAGTCAATTACTGACAATTTAAAGTTGAGCGAAAAAAAATGCACACCAAGTGTGGTTACGCTGCAGATAATTCGAACCTGACGTTAAAACTCATCAACTCCACTAGCCCTATTACTGAACGCAATTAAATTTACAGTAAAACCCTAACCTAGTGTAACATCATCATCTAGAAGTGGCCTGGAAGAACAATTATCTTCAATGCTCACCGATACACGAAGGCCCCATTTCGTTGTTGTTGTGGAAGTATGACCATCCTTGCACGATACTGATCCCTAAGAGACTTGAGGGATACTGTTAATTACACTGCACATAGAAAGAGAAGATGGGCCGACAATATGGATATCAGTGTCCCTGCTTTATGTGAGTATAATGAATTGTTTGCTAGGAGGAATGAACATGCCATAGTATACCCCGTCCACAGTAGAAGATATGTTTGAACTGGTAGAAGGGCTTGTGAGCGTCGTTGCCATTGAATGGGTTGGAAATGGGAGGATGAACAGCAAGGAAGCCAATGCGAAAGATGATCGATGATTAGTTTAAATATGTTACCAGCTTGCTCTTTGTTGGATTGATGTCTTGTGCGACATAATCGATCGCAAGCCTCCTGGCGGCGTAGAGAACGGAACACCTGGTGATTTAATATTGTTCAGATAAGCGTTCCGGTAAGAGGGATAGAAGCCCGATGGAGATAGTGTTGCACTTACTGATTTTCTAAAAGTATGATTACAAGTTAACAGGCGAAAAAATGCCGAACACCTCAAGCCAATGAATGCGTGTATCATGTGCTTTCTGGGTGGTTGGCAGTCTGGGCCCAGTCTGGACACTAGTAGTCGTGCTGATAAACGGCAAACTTCAAGCGCTCCGCTGGTTCTTTAGTTTATGGCGCCTGCTTGTAAGTACAAGACCGGTGTAAGTACTAAAGTAGTGAGCTTGGCCCGAACAGGTTGGGTTAGATGGTTGGCACGGCCCCGTATGTAGAAGCCCGCGGTGTCGTGACAAATCAATCGAATTATTGCTTCAAGCTTGCTTCCTACAATCGCGTGCTGGCCACATAACGCATCTCCCAAAACTCTCAGGAAAACAAACGGATGTATTTAGCGCGTTTTAGAGGGTCAAAAGTCCAGAAGTATTTCCTAGGTGTTAGAATCTCGTTTTGGAGACAGCTTCAGCCTTGGGCGCCATTTCGAGTCAATAAGTTCTCAGCAGATTACGACTGATGAGATGGATAGATTGGTGCATCTTATCTTCTAGAGACCTTGACTCGGAGTTTAGCGAATTGGTATTATCAGAAGTAGATCTAGTCTATCGAGGGCCATGTGTGCCTTGAATGAGGAGAGCTATGGGTGAAACTTAAAGCATACCTGGCGACATGGAAGGTCAACTTGAGAGATGTTGGAATCCCCCGCAGAGTCTAGAGAAAATTACGACCGGTCGGACCCCCCTTGGCCAGCTCCGAGCTGCGGCGTTGGGTTTGCCCAGCACCCAGATTAGACTTGACAAAAATAATTTTAAGCTCGATGTATTTGGACACATGGTATTTATAGCTTAAAATTGGGGTTGGAACCATAGTTGAGGCTCGAATTTGAAGTCTAAGCCGAATCCGTTAGTCAACAGCAAACTTGAAGCTCTCCATTGATTCTTTGATTTATGGATCCTTGCTTGTACAAGACTGCTAGCTCACTCTAGCCGGAAAAGGGTCCAGCGGAACCAACTCCAACACTCGTCAGCAGCGTTGAGAAATTATTCGTCGTTGAGCAGGCATAAACGTCGTTATCACCGGAAAGTTATACTATCATCATGTTTGAACGTTTGCGCAGGTTTAAATGTAGCAAAACGTTGCAAGTTAGCTTTTGGGGTAAGGTAAGTAATGCATCTCTAGACAAAAAGCAATGCAGAAATCAAAACTGCCCGATTTCTCCCCGTAATCGCAAGTAGCTAATGACAAATCCGCGAAGAATCCACTTGATTCAGTGATGAGGCTTGAGTTTCGGAGCATGTATAGAGAGACCTAATGGAAACTTGTTATGAGATCAAAATAGTTGCACCAGAATGTTATATACGGTTTTGGCTTACTCAGACTTTGAATGGTTGTTGATATTTGAGCTCATTTCTACGGCTCAACCTTCGGTTCACGATCAATGGCCTCAGACTCCGCGTTGTTGTTGCCTCTAGCTGGAGTTAAAGATACACGCGTTCCAATGTCACCAGCCACGAAGAGAGAGTGTGCGAAATGCAACGAATTCATGACCTCGTTTGTCGTGCTCGGACTTTGCCGTAAGTTGAGTCTAATGTTTAGGGTCATTAAGTAGGATCAAACTAATCTAATGTATCGCCGTACATTACCACTGTTCGATTGAACATCCATGATATTTCAGTTTGGATTGTTGATCACAATGATAGACTAGCTTACGCATGGTAATAACGTACAAGGGGCTCAAAGTGAGAGGCAAGCAATTCCTTTGATGAGGAGATTAAGCCTGTGACGCGACTGAAAGAATGAAAGACATACCAAAATAGCACATTCGTGGGATTCATGGCGAACATAACAAGATGCGCGACCTGAACAAGAGCTACGACAATACCTCGGCTGACTATAAACACCAGGAGGCGTTTCAACAACAATCTCGTACTACATTCAGGGGTTTAGTGGGGCTTCAGACAACTGCTACTTGAGAGTATAGATACCTTTTGAAGGAAGTGGCGTGCGTGGACTTGGAAAAAATCCAACAGAGAATGATAGTGACTATCAGGTCTGTCACGGTTCCCATTACGTGGAATAGAGTCATTTCGAGCTGAGTTTTCTTTGATTCGATTAAATACGGGTGATAGCAGAGTTGACTTACCGTCCAGATTGCAATTGTTGGCAAGTGGTTGTGATGTGAGATTGAAACTAATTAAAGGGCAAACAATGAGTTTCCGAAGAATATCAGATGGAAGACGATTGCTGCGTACGGCAGCTGAAAACTGGAAATTGATGATAAATTAATTGCCTCGAGTTCAAAATCGGGCGAAAAAATACGCACCAAGTGTGATTACGCTGCAGAGAACCTGAAATCGAAATTCATCAACTCCTTTAACTCAATTACGTAAGGAAAAACGCCCACCACCAGGCCCGTTATCCATCGATTTTTTGTTACTGCCACATACGGAGGTGAATTTAGCTGTAAATTATGTAATTAATCACGTACACAAATATATACGGCTCGCAAAGAACAAGTGAACTCTGCCTGGAATGAGATTGAGACGATGAGTAAATCGAGTTAATACCTACAAAAATACGACAACACCCGTGATTGCAAAGCCAGCCAAGAACAACCTAAAAGTACATTTAGGGAGTACGTTTTGAGGAAGAGTGACAGCTTACAAAGTGTTGGCCTGCAACACATTGAGGTTGCCAAAGTTTGATACCTATAAAAACGTTAGCCACGACGTGATTTTAAGACCAGAACACGTACGAGATAATGATGCAAAAGGCTGACGTCGACCCACGCCTTTGCAAAATTGAGCGTTCTGAAAAAGTTTTAAGCATAGTCAAATTTCGACGAACGCCATTGAATTTACAGTAAAGCCCCAACCTAATGTAACATACTTTAAGAGGTCGTTCGTAAGGACAGTATTCTCAGTACTCACCAATACTCGAAGGTCCCATTTATCTTTGTTGTTGTGGAAGTATGACCATCCTTGCACAATACTGACTCCTGAGAGACTTCAAGGAATAAATGCAATGTAGTTGTGAAGGCAACATGGGCATACGATATAGATATTAGTGTGCCTATTGGGTGTCAGCAGGATAAACTGTTTTCTCGGATAAATAAACATGCCATAGTATGTCCCGTCCACGGTAGAAGATATGTTCGAACCGTTAGAGGGACTTGCAGATATTATCGCCATTGGATTATTCGGAAATGGGAGAATCAAAGAAAGCTGGTGCAAAGACGATCAATTGCATTCAGCTGTTATCGTGCTAGGATCGTGGTCGGATCGAAGTCTTGCACCGCATGACCCCCTCATGGCAGCGCAGAGAACGGAGCGCCCGTTGATGTAACGTAGAAGGAAGTAAGATTTATCCTTCCTCAAGTTGTCCTTAAGGCATAATCAGAGTCTGATTTAATTTTCAGGCTTGAATCATTTTTCCCTTTGTTCATGTTTAGACAAGTGCCATTTATAGAAATCAAGATCGTAACTTTCAATATTGTTGTCAATGCCCACAACTCAGCCCAAATAGATTCCTAAGACCGGTGTTGGTCAACAGCGCTGCTGAATCTTTAACATGGCTCCTGCTTCTGTAACAAGACCGCAAGGTCAGAAAAAAGGTCCAGCACCGATCCTGTCGATGCAACCTCGAACGCTCATCACCGTCGAGGAGTGGGAGGCAAAAGCGCCACTAGGAGAGTTGGAAATACAAAGTATAAACTTTGTTAAAGAGGCTACAGAGAGGGCTCACACAGCTCTGGATGTATGTTCACTTTTTAATTTGTTTCTAAAACAGTACTACATATTAACTAGTTTGAACTAGACAGCTGAAGCTGGGCCCTCTCGACCTAGCTCACCACAGATGAAACTGAGTAAATCCAATAAATCTTTGCTACCGCCTTCACGATCTGGCACGCCGGTTCCTGCTGCATCTCGAACTTTACACCCAGCTCATCCGGTGCAAACACCACAACAATTCTTCGACTGGTTCGCGCTCATAGAACGCTCTGTGACTCACAGCCAAGAAGCTCATTTCAGAGCCCATGTCGCTGGCGTGGCTTCTCATCTCTCGACGTGTGACCTTTTATTGGATCGCATCGAGGAAATTGAGAAGGAGGTCGCCGGTATGCAGATAGGATGGCGCGGAGTAGAGGAAGGTGGTCGAAGTTTGAAGGAAGCCTGTGAAAGGCTACTCGAGGAAAGAGACCAACTACTTGAGGTGACGGAGGAGATTGAGGAGAGGTTGGAGTACTTTCGGGTACTGGAGAGCGCGACGCGCATGCTCAACAGCTCAGCGGAAGGACTCATCTTCCAGGCTGACTTTTTATACATGGTGGAGCGCATTGACATTTGTATCGACTTCCTCAAAGCTCATCGACATTTCCGGGAGGCTGAGGTGTACCTTTTGCGCTTTCAACAGTGCATGACGCGAGCCATGACTCTCATCAAAATGAATTTTGTGGGATCACTATATGCGCTTCAATCAGACATTTCCAAGCGTCTCTCGGATAAGGTATGTATTAACAGATATATTTTGGTGGCAGCACATAACGAATTTTGCGAGCCAGGATATATCCTCCACAACAGAACATCACCTCCTTTACACACGTTTCCGCACTGTGGCTAATAAGGTCTCTCCCCTTCTCGGGGAACTGGAACGTAGAGCTCGCTCTTATCCTGAGGACCTTTCGGGTCTTCTCGAAGAATGCTCAACTGCTTACCTAGCAGCCCGCCGACAGCTCCTCACGCCCCGGCTCGTTGAAGAGATTCGTGGGCTTGATCCTACTAGGAGTGACCTCGTCGAACTTGTGCGTCTTTCTCACTAGGGAAATTTTCAATTCTGAATTATTTATTGTAGACTCGTTCAGGGTGCGGCTACCTCAAGCAGCTGTGTACAGACGAATTCGAGTTATTCCGAGAATTCTTCAGCACGGGCGAAGACCAACTATAGTACGTTTATCCTCTTTTGTACTAATATCTACTAACGTGACAAACAAAGCCAATTTCTTGAAAAACTCTGCGATTCTCTTTACGACGATTTACGTCCGCGAATCCTCCACGAATCTCGACTAACGACACTTTGCGAGGTATGCACTGTCCTACAGGCCCTTATGGTTCTCGATGTTGCAGTGCCTTCATCGGATGGCAGTTCGACGGACGACGATGATGATGACGACGAAGACGAAGACGAAGACGAAGGAGATGAGGAGGATGAGGGAAGTGGCAATGCTGATGAACTCAATCTGGACTTTACAAAACCTCCAAAAGGTCTGACACGTCTCCACATCGGACACCTACTCCAAATGATCCTTCAAGATGCTCAAACAAGGCTGTTCTTTAAAGCGCAAAGTGTTATCCAGAGCGAAGTGCGGTATTACACCCCAAAGAATGGAGATCTTGCCTATCCTGAGATCCTGCTAGGCGGGTCGTTTTTTAACTTCAAGTTGTCGTGATTTCTGATACTTTTTGCTTTACAGTCTCATCTGATACTTCGAAAAAGACGGGCTTTGAGCTTAGCGAGAAACAAGCCCATGGGTCAAATGAAAGATTCGGGATTACTGCGTTAGATAGACAAGATACCTGGTATCCTACGCTAAACAAGACGTTATGGGTTCTCAACCAGCTGCGGGACTTTGTGAAAGTAAGCTCCGCCAAGGGTTGAATTCGCTTTAGCTCATTTTCAAACTGTAGCCTGCAATATATGAGGATATCGCACAGGAAGCAGTAACGCTTTGCCGCCAATCTCTGCTAACCGCCTTTCTTGCGATCAAGGCACGGGGAGTGCCACAGGTGGCGCAGGGTGCAAACCCGGGAGCTCCGCCATCGCCCTCGATGAGTGCTTTGAACGGCGCCCTCTTCCTTGTCCGCCATCTGCTTATCCTCAAAGAACTCGCGACTGGGCTAGGGTTAGATATTGAAGAAGCGACGAAATCAGGTCCTAGCGTTGTGAAGACGGCGGCAGATCTACGGCTAGGGATGGATGGTACTAGTTATGCAGGTCCGGACTCGCGATTTGGGTATGGCGATGCAAAATATGGGAACGAGCTAGCGAGCGGTGGGGTGACAGGTGCGTTTGTGCTGGGAGGACGTGAATGCTTAAACTGATGGCTCACATGGCAGATACTTTGACCACTATGCTTAACCGCACAACATCTTTGCTACCTGAATCCTTATTTACGTCGTTGGGTATGCGCGGACCTCTGACTCCAGGCGGAGAGCAGACCATGCAGGGCGCCAGATATGTGAGCACGGTCATCCCCTTTATTCATTCAACAACTAAGTTTTCTACCTGACAGGCCATTGACAACGAGTTGCGTCAGGGGTGTGAAGATGTAATTACCCAGTGTGTCTATCCAGTATGTGAGCCTCTGCGCATCTGGGCAGACCTCATCCATTCCGCTACCTCCAACATCCCTCCAACGGCCAACGAGAAATCTCCAACTCCATCTGCTAAACCCATCCCGAGCACCATCCGCGCACCTGGTCAGATTGCACAAGAGTTCGTGACATCACTCGAACGCGACTTTCGCGCTCGTGTACGTCTGGTCCGGCTGTATATCGCGGAAGAACGGATGGTGCAGATTTTGCTGGGGCATGTTACAGACGGGGTCGTAAGTGCGTATGCGGGATTTGTGAGTGCATGTGGTGTTTGGCATGGTTTGCCTGGTGTTGAGGCGGGGCATGGGTCGGCAGGGGAAGTGGAGAGCGTGATGCAAGTGAGGGAGCTTGTGCGTGGTATCTGTTCGGAGAGTGAGAGTGTGTGATGTGTTTCGGCCACTGTTGTACATGAACTCCTGTTTCTGTTGGTGGAGGCCGATTCTTGGACAGCTTTCACACAATCAAGGCCGTCGTGACGCAATACGATGACTATATTTGCGAAGCTGCATAAACTAAGTTTAATCTCTTATCCGTTGTCAAATGTATTAATGCAATACCAGGTAAGAAGGTTGTCAATGATCTGGCACACCTTTATGAAGATCTACTGTTACAGCCAAGCCTATATAGGATGTGATTCTCACTTTTTCTCGGTTCAAACTCCCCTAGCTTTCTTGGGTCAAAGTTGTCGTGTTCTGGTATATTTAACGGGCATCACAAGCCCACTGGTGAGGCTGGGGAGCATCAGATTCATCAACCCAATCCTAACTAGTGCATTGATTATCAATGCAAGGATCCTTAATTAAAATCTTCACTCACACAGTGCCCAAATACCCTTTTTTCCCAGTTCTCAGCGGCGCCTGATACAGTGATACTAACCACCACGAGGCCTATCGAATGCGCAGTCATAACAACTTTTGGCCTTGTATCGCCGCCGTGCGTTACTACTAAAAAGAGTTGTCAAACTGTACGGGTTCTCCTTCAAAGAGACTACCCTAATGGCGGCCACCCAAAGCCGATTCATGAACACTTTTAAGCCGTCCTTTGAATTCAATCCTTTCCCGCCTTGATCAAATATACATGTATGATTCGTGACATACTTCTTTATTTTACCCATGACAAATTTATCGTGTTCTATTACGAATCTGCTCAAAATCTGCTATAAGTATCTTTCTTGCTTGATAAGTACCTAGTCGAGATATTTACTGTATCGGTTATGTGCGGTTTCTCGGGACCAAACCTGATCGTGACTGCCCTGTTGCCATAGGAATTAATATTTTTTGGCATTCCGTGTAATTTGGTTGTTGAGGCACACAAAGTTCTTCTTTCGGAACCCCCACCAATACCCCACAACACTTCGAATTGACGATTGACGATTAACCGCAAGAATTTGGGAAACAACCAGTATAGCAAATCGTTATGAATGCATTATGTTAAATAATCATTCCTTTGTTTCTTCGCTCTCTTCGGCGTCGCGCTGATCCACACGTCGCACGCCATTGTCTGACAGCCCTGATTATCTCAAGATGTGAAATTTGCTTTTCCAGAATGAGAGACAAGGTACAGACATAACGTAATTAACGTTGTTGCGTTGAGACTAATCTCTTCACTTTCCCCACCCTCCTTTCCGCTCTTTCCTCAGGTCAGAGGTTCTAACCAAGGATGGAGTCGCGGAGCGACTCCTATTATGCCTCGCCTCCAAAGCCCAGATCCCTTTTCGCAATCCATGATATGTCGGAGGAAGAACAAAATTTAATAGAAGAAGCGTACTATTCTGCCTTCAGTATGACTGAATCGGAAAGTTATGATTCAGAGCCAGGCATGTTGAGTACGTTCAAAACTCTCTAAAGTCAACGCAAGGACCTGACCCAGGAGCAGGAAGTTTGGTTGATCCAAACCACTTAAAATCTGTCGACCAATTCTATGAAAATAATATTGACGGGACTCAACCACGGAATATATCCGATTCCAGCACTGATTTTAAAAGTGTTGAGGAATCATTGAATAGCTTTAGCGACTCTGCACAATCCTTGATAAAAGGCCTTCGTGCTCTTGGTCAGATTCATCCGTTTATTGGAGGTACGACCTTGTTAAAGTATTATCTTAATGCCTCGTCTCAATATTATCTGCAGTTGCTGTTGGAGCCTTTGCATTGGTTGTAACCTTGGATTTGACAAGACGGGACAACGATCGAAAGGTTCTTGCGGTCAAAGTGCAGATGCAGGATTTGATGAGCTCCTTTTTTGAGTATGTTCAAGTCCTCTCCCACTCGAGATATGCTCATGCCTTAGACTTCGCCAAATTCGTGACCCTGAAGCAGAAGGGTTTGATGGTATGACTGTGGGAGATCGTTTGAAGGACCTCATGGTCACAATTGCGAAGGACATCAAAGCTTGTGGTTCCGCTTGTGATACTTACCTTAAGAAGAATTTTTTGGGCAAGTTTTTTCAACGTTTGTTTGTGGTCAATGAGTAAAACCCTTTTGAAACTTAGCGAAGGCTGTTAAATCAAGCATTTATGAATCTCGTCTAGCGGACTTCGTTGTTCGCTTTACCGACCACAAAAGCAAATTAGAACATTCACTCGCAATTCATACCTCTCTCGGGGTGGACTCCGCGAACGAAAAGCTTGACAGCCAGGATCGCCGTTTGTGCTCAATCGAAGAAAAGTTGAACATGATATTGTTGTTTCGTAAATTGGATTCATCACGAGAACGAGATGTTCAAAAGTTTCTTGATGAGAATGGCGGCGCCAAGGCATGTATATACAACGATGATCTTCTAGAAGAACTGGTTCTCAAGAGTGGGGATTCATTAACTCGCCTTTCGGGTCATGAAGGAGGTCGCCGTTCGAACGATCTTCCTGATATTAGGAAGAAACTCTCCAAAGAATTACAGGAAGATATCGATGAAGCCTTGAACCGAAATATGGTTCTTTTTGGAAGAAAGCTTGATGTACAGAGCAAACAACTCGCTGAAGCAATTCAACAAGAGTCCAATCATATCATCAGCACCTTGTTATCCGGAGCACATGATCGAATTATTGATCCCGTAATATCCTTTTCCTATTTTGTAAACCAAAGACTAACCGATTGTTTCAGGACTTGCAGAAGATTTGGAAAGATATGGTTTGATCATCCCGTACTGGGCACTTTCTATTTTTTTAATCTTTTTTCAGGGCTGGAAAGGAAGTGTTAAAGCTCGTCATTTTGTCCTCGCTCTTCACGATTATTATACTGAGCGCCAAAATGTTCCTGACTCTTCGTTGGTAGAGCACGCTTCGCTTCCAAGTCCACCTCCATCTGCAAAGTCTAGCCTAGTTGTGTCTAGAAAGCGTACAGATGATCGTTGGGCGCTTGCCTATATCAATGCCGCATACGTCCAACCAATTCTTGAAGCAGTAGATGACGACGGGACCGGATTTGTGAGCGTAAAAGAAGTGAATGATTTTGTTGCATCTCGTCCCGAGGGCTGGAGGTATGTCGTAGCTCTAAATTAAAACTATCATTTTTTGAAAGTTTGGTAGTTTACCTCCGTGGATTGCTTTTTGGGCAGTAGGTTGTATCTTTATCTAACAAGTTACATTCTTCACATTGCTAATACATGTGCAGGCTGGCAAGCGAGTATATCGCAATATAAAAATAAAATATATGCCCTTATACAAAAGATGTTCCAGACATTGGAATATGTCCTCACATCCAACAGGCGTGCAGTCGATGAATATTTATTTCATGCGTCCTTTTGGAGGATTGAGCTACTCCTCAGGTCGACACGATCCGTCAATTCAAAAGTTTTCACTGACCCAGATCTTATTCGGATGACCGAAAGTTATTCGGCGGCCGAAGAAGAGAGGATCGACCAGAACCTACAAGATGTAGGTTATGAACTTGACACGCCTGCTACCGTTTCTCTTGTGACCGGAGTTGGAAGGATTGAACGAGTGAGTTATTTTCTTACCTTGAAATTTTCTAAACTTTGACTGAATTGAATTAGTATGTCTTTCCCTTACTTTATCTGCTCCTAAAGCGACACCTGAAAGTTATCACCTTGGCGTGCAAACATGTTCTAGATACTGAAGAATTTGTATCCCTAAATGAATCGCTGGTATCTATTCTCCTTGCTGTCGACTATCGTATACAAAATGTGGAAGGTAAATCTTCCGTCTGAAATTGCTTAGCCGTGGACTCAATAAATAACGATCTTTTCGACAGCAGTATTCAAGCAGACACATCTGGATGTTCAAGCACGACTTGGAAATTTTGCATTCGGAGTGGTTGGTCTCTTTTTTTTCTTGATTGTCATGAATGTTAATTGTTATTTAACTTGCTATTGTTTAGTTTCAATTATCGTATGGTGATATACATAGAGTCCCTACTCAAAATACATTTGGTACCTGGGCCGATGAAGATGACGGAACTAGCGGAAAGGCAACAATAACGTTCGAAGACTTGAAAGAAGCACTGAGGAGAATTCCCCGCGACATTCTCAAGTATGGCATACAGGACGGATTTCAATCAACAAACTATTACGAATTTGAACCACAACGTTTATCTGCAAAAAGCCATCCTATTCAAGGGACATGGGCTGGGCGTTGCGTCCGGAAAGACGGAGACCAAGTTGTCCCTTACGTCATTCGTATATCAATTCGCATTTCCCGTGGCGTAAAGATTCTCGGGAAGGGAGAAGACTACGCAAATACATTCGAGTTCTCCGGTACCATCGACTCAGCCAGGCGAGGGGGATATGGTTTTGTTTTCTTAATTACTAACGACGATGATGGTTGTGCTCGATCATGTATTGGCAGCCTCGATCTCGATAAAGATATTATCACTGCACGCTGGAGTGATCGGCGAGAGAAAGACACACCTGGAGAAGTTGATTACCACCCATTCATTTTGCGTAGGATTTCACCATCGCTTCTTCGCTACCGGTACACGTCGGGAGAATTCCTTGAAGACCCTATTAGATCACGATGGTCTTTTGCTTGTAATGCAGCTCTCCATATTGCACAAGAACGATTATGGTCTCGTCAATTTTTCGAAGCAAGGTTCACCGAGCGTAAACGTTTCGTGAAGCTTACGACGAGATCTTTGATTGCAGCCATGGGGCTTACACCCCAAACACCGCTGTCGACGGCAGAAAAGGGAGAGCTGGAGCACTTGCGGCGGGATCTAAACCCCTCCGAGGCAAGATTCTACCAAGCTCTCGCAGAATTTGAAATTCAAAAATTACCCTGGCACCCGCAAGTCCTGTTTTCCTTGGCTATCAAATATGCAGTAACACTTTCTTTAGTTCTTGGGGATGTGATTGGTGTGAAAGAAGAATTACGAAATGCCGAATTTTGTGTACGCATTGCATGGCTGAAGATCAGTCAGACAACATCGACTTGTGTATGGTTTGTATCGACAAAGCCCCTTCAAAACGCGGATTCACACACGACGTTTCTCACGGAATCATAAAAGTGGAGCAAACACTACATGATTATAACTTCACTCGAATCGTCGAGATTGCGAAAGAAACAATTGAGCGGTCCAAGGCCCTCTTTCGTTCACTCGAATCCGCCATGGCACATACAGAAGACGGTCATGTGGGTAACTCTAATAATGGCGGTTCTGTAAAAACAACTTGCGCTTGCTGCGCAAAGAGTGTTCTCCCACCGTGTTGGGTGTGTCTAGTCTGCAGTAAGCCTTCACGAATCCGGGTTTCACTTTACTAATTTCATTCCATAATAAAGCGCACGATACTTTTATTTGCCTTGATTGTGATTCCAAAAGGCTATCAGGTTTTCCAAATAGTCCATTTTCAAGTCATTCTCCTACACACGCACTAGCGAGGGTTCGCGATAGCTCTATCATAGGCCCTAACGCCACGACAGAGGAGAGACTGGCATTTCTTGAACAACGCATGATTTCACTGGAATTTAAAGTGGCTGAAGGGCTTTCTAATTTGGACTTTCGCGTAGAAAAGCGCCTGTCAAACTTGGAAGCCAAAGTACACCACCGACTTGCAATTTTAGAAGCCAATACAGAAGCCCGCTTTGATACCCTAGAAGCCGTCCTTCGTCAGGTCGCCGCACAGACTGCAGCACTGCCTGCCATCTACGGGCAGGTCGTCCGAGATCATATCCGTACCATTTCCGCACGAGAGCGCTGACGTAAAGGAGTATACTGTATACAGGCGAGTTGATATTTATTTGTTGTATGTTCGAGTTCCCTAGATAGTATCATTATTTGAAGTGTATATACAGATTCATTTCCCAAAGTCGAATCGATTAACCTCCCACCCATTTATTCTGTAGTCCCGCCATGTACCCTCAATCTGTTTTACTATACCCCAAATTCTTCTTCGATTTTTCATAGAATCAGAATTGTAACATGCCCTCACAAAATCATACATCGGAAAATCAAAGGACTTCCAAACTTGTTCCTCGCCTTTGTCATACTTGTCCTGTGCACAATTTTCTGCAGGCGTAGCCCATCGTCGCCAGATCATCTCTGCGCATCTTGCCTCCAGTACTTCTCCAGATGATGCTTCTACAGGGTTTAACCAAAATAATGGGCGAGAAGAGTCCGTCGTCATGTCGCGAAAAATACGGTTTATGTTGACAGTGTCGGTGAGACAATTGAATATGGTCCGCGACGTACGGCATAGTGAAAAGTAAGATATGAGAGGAATGAACGAGACAACAAGATTAAAGATTTCAAGTGGCAATCTTTCGAATAATCCCATTGAGATTTCATCGAAGATGTACACCCTAGAAGGAGGGTTATGACTCCGGAGGGGTCTTGGCCATCTTCCAGTAGTTTGTTAATACAGACTGAGGCAGTCCTTCCAGGCGCCATTACTCACATTCCTGGGTATAGAACCATCCAACAGCGGAAGTCACTTTTTATTGCCGGGATAAGGCCCACGCCTTTATACCCTTGCCGGATCCTCTCAACCGTATGTGAAGGTTCCTTCAAGTTTCGCCTAAAATTCTGTTGGTTTGAGGCTGGTAGAAGTGAACCCTGTGAAAATTCAAGCTCCAATGTTTCTTCCACACCATCGTAATTGACGTCTAAGAGAGTTCCTCTCATGGGATCTAAAATTCTTGTCCAGTATTTCCAGTTGGCATTACGAAACCCACCTACCTCTTCCACGCTTCCTAGAATTTATAACCTCATAGAATTCGCCTGCGAAGGAAAGTTTCCTGTTATGCTTAGGCGCCGGAATATCAAGCCATGCCTGAAGAAAAACATAACACCGAGTGCAAACGAAAAAATTCCCGAAGCCCCGCGCATCTCGGGCTGAGCATTGAAGAATCCCTTGATTTGGGTAATCGGTATGTGATATTATAAATGTGCCATTGCGAGGCTCAGTTACGGAGTACTCTTTTGCGTGAGTACCGTCTAGGATTTTTGGATCTTTGCAATCTGGCGCTCGACTCCATGGGGGAAAACCTATATCATCAAAATGGCCAATTGCTGTAAATTCGCCGTCCATTGGGTTTGAAGAACGAGGAAAGTGGATGAGCGGTTGCAAGCTTCGCAGCATATGTAGCAGCGTTTCTTTGTCTGGGATGCAGACTTCATCTAAATGAGGATCTACTTTGAGAATACGTTTGACAAGATTGTTTATTTCGCTGAAAGAGGTGGCTTGGGGATACAGCTGGCCAGGGCCCGTCCCGCTAATACCGCAGATAAGGCAGAGTTCACACCATTCAATATCCATCATGCTCAACTAGACAAAGATGATTACCTACAATTCAAGAACTGTGAGTAGAAGCATCGAGGTTTACTTACCAGTTCCCTAGTGAGGACGACGAACGGGTTTGCAGGATTACCGCCTTACCAGGAAGCATGCTTTTATCATATATGATATATACCAGGCATTGACCCTGCACCTGAACATGAAACATGAAACATGACAATGCGCGATAAGGAAAGACTTGTCAAGCGATGTCAAATATCGTTGTCCATGAGGCCTCGCGAAAAAGAGGTGTTCAAACGTTCAAGAGTCATGATGTTCAGCGAACCTATCAACTTGCCATCCATTCAACCGGTAATTAACCCAAGCTTCTTCAAACTGCTTGACAATACCCCAAATTCTTCTTCTGTTCATCATCGAGTGCGACTCATAGCAAGCTTTGGCGAACATATACATCGGAAAGGTTATGTCATCAAGTGCAGATGAGGTTGAATGTGACTTCAGTTTACATACCACGTTCAGGGTTGGCGGTGTGTGGCAGCCAAGTCTGCAGAGCTTTCCCAGCCAGTGTTGTCGAGGCCACTGGATACTTATCCGGTGGAATCCACGAAAAGCCATGACACGTGGATCCATGTGCACCTGATCCTCCCAACTGTTGAGTCATATTAGTAGCGGTATCGATGTGATTAACCCGTTCTAATTAGAGTCAAAGTCGTTATTTTAGGGCTTCTGTCAATAAAGGTGAATAGCGCCCAGGGACTTCGACAAGAAATATCTACAGGTACTGGCCTTTGCCCTCCATGCGCCCTCGGGTATGCGGGTCAAGTTCCGGGTCAAGTTCCCATGATGATCCCGAGCATCCAAAACCGACGGGACGGCGGGAAACCTTTGTGCTCATCGTCGGGCACGATTACCTCGCCTATCTCCCGGTCCCTTTGAGCGCTCTCAGTTGGATTTTTAGTAAACGGTTAGAAATACTATATATTTGTTGTAGATACCATAAATATGGAGCTATTGAGGGTGTATACTGTAAGGCCAGAGGTCATGAGGGTGCTGCAAGTCAGGCGGCAGCGAGAGACCTGAGCTACATGGCAGTGACATCCGGAAAAACGGCGCTGACATCTCCGAGCTTGAAAAGCGGTGTTGCACCATGTAATATTAATACTCGACGCTGTGCACCTCCACAAATGATCAACGGCGGGCATTTTAAGCATGTTATACATGATAACAGCTTCGATCAAGAGCCCTAATTTTTCCGCCTTCAGTAACTTGGTGACTCGCCCAAGGCACGCCAGATCAACCTAGCCTCCATGGTACTTTTTGAACTCTGTCCTTCCGCTCTTCCCAATGCTGACTCTACCGTCCGTGCCCGTTTAGTACGCCGGACACTGGCGTTACGGACACCGTAACCGACCTCATCGCACAGCTCCGTGAATCCGAGAACCTCGTCGTTAACTTGCTCGCGGCTAATAGGCAACTCCAGTTTGAAAGACTATTATGTAGGTATGAGTTGTGTAACACAGCGGAATTGTGGGAGGAAAACGTTAGGGATCCACAATTCTTACAAAAGGTGAGTCACCTTGATGTCCAACTTGAAGTTGGCACATTGACGGTTCGCTCATAGTTGACCCAAAAGGCCAAATCCGCATCCTCATAGATAAAGCCAGGTATAAATTGCGAACCTCCTGGGGTACACGACGTGGGATGCTTTACAGGTAGGCCGAAATGACAAAGACTTGCCAGAGTTTCTTGGAAAAAGCCTGCCCAAAATTCGGAGAGAGCAGTGGAACTCCATTGCAGTTCAACATATAGGAACACTTATAACAATGCAACCCACCGAGCAACAAAACAACAACTCCGGATTACGGTTCCAGCGACGACAGAACACCAGGCGAGCATAAAAGATATATAATCTGGTATATAATAATTAGTCTCCCAAGACATGTACATTCTGAATTGACTCTCCGTCTTCCTCATTCTCCGAACGGTCACCGGTCCACCCTCCCCTTCTTGTACTGACAATGTGGCTCAGAAAACCAACGAAAGTCATGTGTTGAGTGAGGTAGACAAAGTGTACAAACTGCAAAGACGTAAAAAGAGTAACCCTGGTCTCCTACTCTAACGAAAACAGACCAGTAGCAGTAGGCCGCAGCTGAAGAAATTCATATCATCCATCAGAAACTGATATGCGTAGCAATAGGGAAAGCCTACCCATTCGCAAATGAGCTGCAAAATCTCACGTAATGGCATGTCAGAGCTCTCTAAGACATCTCTGCTCAAACGACGTGTTGCTGATTCATAGTATGTCAGTCTCCCATTTTCCAACTTCAAGATAAAGAAAATCCATGACTGCCCATCAGACAGGCAGAAACGGACTTCTGGAAGGCTGGAGGAAAATGTTCAGATGAAGAAGAAGGTAGGCAGTGCTGGCATACTTTGCATATTTCAGTAATGCAATTGCCTGACTAACAGCCTCGGGGATATAGGTGACTAAACTTGTTCGAGACTCTGGCGCTTAGCTTCAACTAGGAACAGGCGACCCTTCGAAATATCGAATGCATCGTCTCTGGATCCGCCAGGGGCCAGCAAGCGGTCTGAGAAGGTCATTAAGCGATTCGGAAAGCGAAGGCGTACGGTAATTTGACTTACCCTTGTAATCCCTCACATTTTCGTACTCAATTATGGCATAATCGACATTGCCATTCAACCATAACGTATATCCTGAAACAGGGTGAGTGATCTGGACCTCGTCTCCTGAAGGAATCCTCATCTCCGGAAGAATGGCAACACTCCTCTGTTCGGCTGAGGCAATCTCCGTCAACGCGAGCAGTATCGCGTCCAGAATCATTCGTGAACCCGGTTTGTACTACGAGCAAGTGTTCACCGCAAACGCTGAGGTGGTTGGGGGAAAGACACACGTCCATGTTCACGCGTGCATAGATCTTCTTAATTTGGGAGTGGAGATCCGAAATTTCAGCTTCTGCGTTTGTTGCCAGAGCCTTCGCTAACTCGGTGACTTTCACAGGTTCAAAGACGAGACGTTTCCTGACGACGCCGGCTCTCTTGAGGTCTTCTGTCCTAACGGTCGAGAAAGTCACTCTCTGCAACATCATTAAAATAGTACAGAATGTGACGGCCATAGAACGTACCGCTCTCTTGGCACCCTTTAAGATGTCCTCCAGCGCAAAGACATGCTTCGAGATACTGTCCAATTCCTCCTCCGTTTCTTGAATCCCATCCAACTCTGCCTTGAGAGCATCGAGACAGTTTAAGGCCATCCTCATCTTTGAGAGGTCGATAGGTGAGTCTTGAAGGCTGCGTTTGCGTTTGTGACCTCGTTCTGACATTTGGAATGTGGTCGTTAAAAGACAAGGCTGGTCATAAATACGTCACACTGTTTTGGGATCTTCAGCATCGCGTTCGTGACCACACCCATCAACTGTAACACACGAAAATTTTACAATTTTACTCGTCCATACGAAAGTTACTTGAACTGATGTTCGACAGAGCAAGGACAATTGTAGAAGTCACCTATTGCCAACCGCTTCACTAGAGCTGCGCACTGACGCCGTATTTACGGTTTACGGCTGACACTCAATAGCCGTCGCCGTACCGTGATCAAGCGCTCCATGTCAACTTCCAATCTATCAGCTTCATCACTGACCTTTGATTAACATTCATCAGTTTATTTGATAGTGAGTAATGACGTCAAAAATCATGGCTTACCCGGTCGATACGACGCTGTATTATGGATATTTTTTCACGAAATGCCGCATACCATTCTTTGACCTCAGGCGGCAAGCTATTGAATTCTGCCTCAGATACCCCACGCGGAAGAATGATGTTGGTAATGGTTAAAAGCGAATCTCTTTTCTCGATCTTCTTGACTTTCGATAGGCTTTGTCTTTATTTTGAGATTAACTCAGAGAGTGTTGCATCGACATCTCTATTCAAGTGTTTAAAGCGAAAACTTGGGAAAATTCAACCAGAAATGACAACGTCTCGGTCACCCTGGAGAATGTTCCATCTAACACCCTCTTTATATGTTGACCCTCGTTAACCCTTTATTCGGATGTTTGATCTTAACAAATTTGCTAGCACGTAGAAAGGGGCGTTTCACTGAGATCCGAAAGTCAGAATCAGACGGAATTTTTTTTGACAAGGTGCAAACGCAAAATGAAATACCGTCTGTACGCCGTATTAACACCATAATAGGATGGAGTCTGACGGTAACACATTGGATGTTGAGTTGGAGACTTTTCGAACGATAGGAGTTTTCAATGACCACTGTCAACAACAGGCTTTGCAGGATCGGGGTCGGTCACCCGGCCCTCCTCAGCTTCAAAGCAAGTTGTGAATCGGAGCTTGCGCCGCTGTCAAGGCAAATATTAACAACGAAAGGAAGCTTGATGGAAGGACAAACACGTAGGGGTAAATGGCTCAAATCCGTCGACTGAAATGAGAACCTATGATACCTTCAGAAATGCAACACGACCCTCAACTTGTCGCACAGCAAGATGGGTTTACCGGTCTCGAGGCATGCTCAATGTTGTGACTTGTGGCGTTATTTAGCATCCAGCAAAAGTTTAGCCAGGGCTGCGATTAATTTCACTCTGACTAGTTGGGAACCTACGCCAACGTGTAATGCACTGATATTCGGATCACTACATTTGACCACCCCTCGATGATTTAAAGGGAAGGCTCCTGGCTTTGGCATGGCTTCTCCTGCATCGACGTGCTCTGCAGCTATGACCAAGAACGGTACTTCAGGAGGATCCTGCGTTTGCGAGAGCGTTCAATATGTGCTCAAAGGGGACCCAGTCTCCCTTCGCGTCTGCCACTGCATTAACTGCCAAAAAGCAAGCGGCTCTGCTTTCATGGCACTGGCATGGTTTCAGCAGACTGTGAGTAACCGAGTACCTTTTCACATAACAGTTCCAATGAACATGAACATATGCGCTCGATCCCCAACCAGGATGTTTACATTGTGCGAGGGCAAGATAAACTACGCCTGTACGACGATCAGGACACAGACTCTGGATTCCCCTTGCAGCGTCAATTTTGTGGCGACTGTGGATCAAACTTGTTCGTGAAACCCGGACGAGAAACACTGGCCACCTTGTTATTCGTGACAATGGGGACAATGGACACCGACATGGCTGCAAAATGGGGTGATGCCTTTGTTTTCCATGTCGTGGCAATATTTTCTGATACAACCTCATTTACCACTAGGTCCCAAAGTCGAAATGTTTTGTCATCGGAAGAAACATTGGGTTGCCGTCGATACAAAAGCTAGGATAGCCCACCTATGAAAGTGGCCCAATAATTCCGCGAAGGTTCTTTGCTTACAATGAGCCGCATTTAAATTTAAATCTGGAGTAATGTTGAGCAGTTAACTTTTCGTGAGCCCTTCAGTCCTTGAAAGTACTCCATAACTATCCAAAATCTCTCCAGTCAATTTAAATAGTTCTCAATTGGCACAAGGACCGTTGATACCTTCCTTTTTGAATTTGCTCGGTATACTTATTATCAATCGAAGTCTGGTTCAATGAACATGCCCTTTCTCCACAATCCCCTTGGATCATACTTTGCCTTTAGTTTACGGAGCTTGGGCAGATTCGGACCGAAGACTTCTTCGAGGGGTTCGTCGCCTTGAGCAAAGTTGAGGAAATATCCCGAATCCTTGGCTCCTCTCTGTATATTTGACTGACGTATACTGTACGCAGATTCAGCAACGAAAGTGCGCATGGCCGCCTCGGAAGCCTCTGTGAGTGATCTATGGCACAACTTATTAGTGAGGATACGCAATAACGAGCAAAACGAATCACGGACCTTCCTTGAATCGCAACCCAATAATGAGGGGTGCGAGCGTGAAATGCCGTCTGATCGCTCGCAACAGCGGCAATCTTTTCAGCTTTGCTGAGCTCCCAGAGCACAGACGTCGCCCTAGCATCAGGGTTCTGTTCTGTAAATTCGTACCATTTTGACCATAAATCGAGTATCATGTCCGTCCATAGATCGGCAACCAAGGCCCCGCGAATGATTAGCCGGGGAGGCAGGAGGGCGAACTGTGCGTCGGCACCGTGGGATACGGCGAGCATGTCTGGAACAGCTGTGCATGTGTCCACGAGTGGGTTTAGGGCACGAAACGGGGCGAGCAGTTCTTTCGAGCGCCCAGACGAATCGTGAGATACCCAGGGTAGAATTGTAATCGTGGGCTTCATTGGTTAATGATAAGATATCTTTGCACAGGCAGAAAAAAAGCTAACTCACCTTAAAATGTGGACCTGGGCGTCCAAAGGTAATGTTGAGTTTCTCGCGCGTTGTATAGTTCATTTTCCACTCCTACAAAGTGACTTAGACCCGTTTTCTTACCATAAGTCTGGAAAAAGAACCTGAACTACGTTGAGCACTTTTTCGATTTCACTACCCGGATAAACCAAAGCTCCAACAGTAAAAGGACCAGACGATGGAAACGCTTTGAGGGTAAATTCGACAACTATGCCAAACTGGTTCCCTCCACCTAAAAACAAATTTAATCATGGGACTCGACGAATAAAATACTGCGATGAATCACCTTGGATGGCCCACCATAAATCAGGTTCTTCCGAAGCACTTGCCACTTGGATTTGTCCATTTGCCAAGACAACCACCGCACTGAGGATGTTGTCAATGGCGAGACCGTGTTCAGGAGTGAAAGGACTGTAGCCGCCTCCTGTGAGATAGCCACCAACTCCAACAAACCAAAACGGACCTCCCACAACGTCGATATTAGCCTGCTGACAAGCGGTGTATACATCCCCCCAACAGGCGCCACCCTGCACCTTAACGGTTTGCTTGTCCGGAGAGACGCGCACTTCGTTTAAGCGCGCTAAATCGATGACGATTCCACCTGCCGAACTGGCCCAAGTAGAAGAATGAGCACCTCCAGATTTGACTGCGATCTCCAGTGGAGGCGATTGAGAAGTTGCATAGGATAAGATAGGTGGGATGTCGGTGTATTTAGTAGGAAATGCAACGTATTGAGGCTCTAAGATGGAGAGAGTCGAGTTACGTTGAATGGCCTTCTTGTATTCCTCGCCTGAAGATTTTGTTAGAAATGAAGCTTGCGTCCCCAGAGATTCCATGACTGAAGAAAGTGTCCGGGCGCCCGTGCACAACAGATCGTTTGACGAGTTTTGAGTTCGTCGAGGAGTGGAAAAAGACGAATAGTTGCGATTAAGAAGAGCCCGTCGGTGTCCTGTGTCATCATAAGATTATCAAGAACTGATGAGAATGATAAAAGTAAATGAGAGTGACGCGACCAAAATAGGGATGGTTAGGATGTGTCATCAACGTGATCTTCCCTCCAAACTGATAGCTATGCAACTTTAAAAGGCATTTACTCAACATTTACTCAAGCTGCGCATGCCTCGCCGGCTCGACCCTATGATTTATATGTATCGCCTGATAAGCGGGGGGGGCTCAGCCATTAAGTTTGTCAGAGATGTTTTTACTTGTTGTCTTTCGCATTCGCACGCTGGATACAAATATATACTTCATCAAGAAGCTACACCACCGCTTAGCGTGGGATGTCAGGAAAACACCCGGCCCTTTATTGACCGTGGGATGTGCCGGCGAATATCTGTGGGATATAATCCAGCAAATATGGGGGCCTTGGATATCAAACAAACAACAAATCTGGATATCTTGAAGCCATCCAAGAAATTGTCAATATGATGTTTGTGCTCGTTATCCGGGCTTGCTTGTAATTCACAGTAAAATATAATTTCAATTTACATTAATATTGAACTGTAGAACAGACTATATTTTGAAAGCAGGACAGATGCTAGGAAGAGGCAGTCTACAGCAAATATCTATTTAATGAGACTATGGTTTACAAGAACAATGGTCAAGAAATGAGCTATAGTGTAAAAAGAGGTAACAGAAATGGGGGGGGGGACATGTAGATATTGGGGTGTACAAACCCAAAGAGTGAGGATACAGAAGGGTCATTAGACAATGTATGAGGCTACAAGGTCTCAATGTTGTAGGAAGTAGTCGTAGAAGGTCTGAGGTGGTGATCAAGGGATGCATGTGCATGATGGTTGAACGTTGAAAGCAAGGACGTGGCAGCGCTGCAACAGTGTTGTGGTGACAACGTGTCACATCATCAGATAAATTTTCAAAAAATTGACCAAGTTCAAAAGGATGTCGTAGGGCAATGACACTGGATGTCAGTAGAATATCTGTGGCCAAACATTCAAGGGATGTCCGGGCGCATATTCTTCTCACGCCGTGGATAAAACAGTTAACGGCTATCCGCCCGGTTGTCTTTTTGGGCGCCGGCATCACATCCATTACACGGCGGACAAAGTAAGTGACCAGTCACACGTCAGTGCGTGCAGAACAGTGACTTGACCAGTCATTTGGTGAAATGTGACATTTGTTACACAT
>JASFDA010000045.1:0-57362 GCA_036936965.1 Cystoderma amianthinum
ACTATGGACCAGTATCATTATTCTTGAGAGCACTCGGGAGCGCTCTCAAGCACGGGCAGGTGGTTTGCATAGCATAGTGTGACGCTCATGAGAACTCTTGGAACAGGGGGTTGCACTATGGCGCTATGGTGCTATGGAACAGTCAGGGGCGCTTGAGAGCGGGCCCAGGGTTTGCTGATGTAGTCAGGGTCCAAACTTCAATACAATATATTAATTCCTATTGTCGTAACCTCGACGACTGTGGTCAATGTATCAACCCCGCGGACCAGTGTTCGGAATCAGTATATCATGCGGGCATGGATGGATCAAATGATTTCACGTTTGAATAATGTATTACAAGACTGTCGAAAATTTGTTGTTAAAATGTCCAAAAAAATGCTGTAGCGAACCGTGCTAAGAAGAAAAAGGGAATCTAGTGAATTGTTAAATTTAAGATAATTTAAGGGTGTGCTGCTTTGATAAGATCGGACGCTCTCTCTGCGATGGCATATGTCGGGCCTTGTGTATGTGCACTTGGAATATATGGCTATAAGTTAAATCAGTGTTGTAGCCTATAATTTTGAGCCTCATAGGCTTACCATGACAGAAGCATCAACTACACGCAATCCAGAAACTTTCTTGACCAATAGATCTGGGTCAACAACGCCCCAAGAAGCGCCTTTCGGAGACATCCCAGAAGTTCCAACGGGGTGAAAGATTGTGGCTGCATTGGCGACAGCGTATGCATCCATCTCAGCGTCGGTCGTCACGTTGACCAAAGGGGGCCAGGGTGCGAGGATGTAACCTGTCCATGGAGACGCCGCGGCGAATTTAAGTGCACTCTTTAAAGCCTGACGCATGACAAGTTTGTCGGATTGAGTACTCAAGAGAGCAGGATCGATTAGCGGGGCGTCGAAAGGATTGCTTGATTTTAAAGTCACAGAACCTCTCGAGGTAGGTGATACAACCACTGCTCCGACACTGAAGAAATTTCCTGTCGGAGGGCTATTAGGTAGGGGTAAGCCATTCTGTAGGAAAAAAATATATTAGAGGGTAATCATGATAGCTTTGTTTAAGAAGGCTGACGCAAGTAAAAAGTTCATAATGTGGGCTGTTGGGTCCAGCCGCGGGATCTACAGGCAGACCTGTGCTTGGTGGTACACGCATAAACCCCATGTGCGAAGCCACATTAGTCACAAAGGCGCCAGTATTATTCTGCCATAAGGTCAAGTCTTGTGCAAACACAGAGGGATCCCTATTAGGTGTCTCGTATGTGTTGGTAGAATTAACCAGCCACGCATTAGGGAGTAAAGAATGATCAGATAAATTTTGTCCAACGCCGGGTAGGTTGACAAGGGGAGTGATGCCAACCGCTTTTAGGGATGCATTGTTGCCGATACCAGAGTTGAGCAAGATGTGGGGGGTACCCACTGTACCGGCTGACAAAATGACTTCCTTCGAGGCGGTCAATCGAATAAGAGAGCCTATATGTGTCCTGTTAGCTCGAAGTGTAAAATACATGAAAGGGTAGAAATTTACCCGCTCCGCCATAACGAAATTCCACAGTCCGGAACGCAAGATTAGCACTACTGCTAGTTGGAACTGATACGACACGGGAGACCTCTGCGTTTACCAAAACGTGCAAGTTGGGACGATTGATAAACGAAGGACCTAAATATGCCGTAGCGGAACTGCTTCGGTGTGATACATTTATAGAACTTTGTAAAAATCCTGTCCGATACTTAGCGACGCAGTTGAAAGAATCCTAGAATATAGATATACTCACCCATTCCAAGTGAGCTTCCGCTGTTCATGTCCACGTTGTATGTAAATTCTTGGCCAAGTTCTTCAATAGTTGCCAACACCCGACCATCGGTCGGTGTTGGGAACCCAGCAAGACTGACGTTGAGAATTCCATTATATCCGTGAACCGAAGGGTCATACTGTCCAGTGATATTGTGGTTATCTGCAGGAAGAGTCCATTTCTCTAATTTCTTGAAGTATGGAAGCATGTTGCTCCATGACCATCCACTGTCGCCAGATACAGACGCAAACCGGTCGTAATCCTCGCTAGTCCCTCTAGTGAACACTGAAAACAATGAGATATTTAGACTAAACTGAATAGTCTGACGTACTCAGATAATCTGTGGGGATGTTTAGTGTTCCAGGCGATAAGAATTGCTACAGAAACATACTTGCAGAGCTGCTCCCGCCCAAAACATGACCACGGGGATAAGCAATGGACCGGTTTCCTAGACCGATTTGAGGCGTAGTCGTATAGTTGTAGTCCCACGCCGTATTGGGCGTCACTTTGGGGGCCAAATAAGGTACGTCGATGGTGAGTACACCTTGGTTACTAAAGCAGGAAAAAAAGAGTCAGAACTTTTAACCACAGTTAGTCAGTATTAAGGTCACAGACGTGGGACCTGCTTCTAGAACAAGAACTTGAAACTTATTGTTCTCTGTCAAACGGTTCGCTACAACGTTTCCTGCTGTGCCACCTGAAGAGTTATTAATGTGGATACTGCCAGACATTTTTGGTAACCTTCATGCTCACCTCCAACGATGATAAAGTCAAAAGTCACCTTTGGAATGTCATTGACATTGTTAATAATTGTCGCTTCCGTCAAAGTCAACGAAAGAGACAAGGTCGTCAAAGCAGAGATTACTGTGCTCAAATGCATAGTAAAGAAGAGACGGAAAGCTGAGTGCCAACTGGTGTGTTTCAGTAAATTTTGTTGCAGCTTTTATAGCCCTCAGGCTTTTGTAAAGGACAGTAGCGTTGAAAAAAAAATTCGGAGGCATTGTACGAAAGTATTGAGCTAAACGCCGCTTATCGCATTCGCTTGACTTCATGATATGGTGGCGTTGGGCTGATGTGCGAAACAGATTATGACATCTAAATCTCATTATACCTTAATCAGTTCATCACGATCTTTGACAGTATGGACCAGAGTTTCCTGAGATGTCGGGGTGACTTTCCTAGTTTGAGATTTTTACTAGCTTATGTAACGCTCGGGCAGCATACTGTGCCTCGATTCGGATCAGAATTATCCTCGGAGGCCCTTAAGGGCATTAACTATCAGTTGCGACCCGCTATGTCTTGACTTATCCAAACTTTTATTGTTACTAAAACTTAAATGACACGCGCAGCACAAGCGCAGTACGAGAGCACCATCAGATCCATTGTAAGGGTCTCCCCTTCAAAACTGGGTGGGCGCCAGCTGACGAGCCCACCCCAACAGGGTCAGAGATACAATTGTGAAAACCGAGTAAATGATTGTGTACATCTGTACATGTGTTATATATGGATTACTAGCATATGGGGTATCCCGCACAGGATCGATCTACACGCCCGGGGTATGACTCTTCAGGTTATTCGCGTGAGCAATTGAATTAAGCTCAAATGATAACACATGGTAGTACGGCAGTAGATGGTACTATAATGATGGACGTAGCCTCACCACATTAAGGCGTCAACAAATAACGAATTTCTCGGATTGACATTCACGCAAGATGAAGCGTCAACGCGTCAACATTCAATTCAACTTGAAGTGTTAGTAAGTGAAGTCGTTGATATCGTTGTCAGGCAGATAATGTCTTATGATTTCTTTGACAACTTATACAGCATAATATTTGAACCAAAAAAGGTTACGTGTTCCTGAGGGCTGGGAACATTTTCACCGAACAAGCCATTACGAGAAATATGAAACTTGCGATGACGAGTTCAACCGCGCCTGATAATAATTCTAGCTCCATGAACGGCATAACCAGGTTTCGGCACTGTCACTTACACCTCGGGGCATAGCGCATAAACAAACTCGCCAAGTTGTTATTCAAGTTTTGATGTATATTCGCCATTAAGGAAATATAAAAGACCTAGATGCTATCTTCAATGCCATAAGCTATGTTCAAAATTTGATGTGATGACCGAAGTTCTGCAACACAGTCAGCTTGCGATGAAGTGATATGATCCTTAGACAAACCGTGGTCAGCTGGAATGAAAGATAAACAGTCTTCTCCGCGCGTTACCCATTGTCGGTTGTGTAGATCATTTAAGAGAATCTTGTCCCATCCCTCAAGGATGTCTCCAATACGTTCGTAGAATTTGTACCGAGAATCACCATGTATGAATTTGGGTCCTTTTTCCCTTATTGCGCGTAAGGTAAGATGAAGCTGTGATGCCTTTCGAGTATGTGAGTATTGAACCAAGAGTAGACCCGCTACCAATTACTTACATATAGGTCAATGGGATCGGGAGCTGGTTTTTTCTCCAGCGCTGAAAATATATTGTGGATACGCTCTGAGAAAGTGACATCCATGCTCTTCCAAAGTTTATTGGAAGGAGGGCGAAAACACTCTTGAAGTGAATCGTACCGGAGTTCCTCCAGGAGCTGATGGCGATAAAACTGAAACTGAGTTCTTCCGGACAAGTTGGCTTCTGTGGTCCAACCTTCAAGGATAGAATGCACGTCATGACGTGCTTTAGAGCTTCGAAAATATAGTTCAATTGATTTTAAAGGCACCCTGAGTTCATCTGATAATTCATAATCGGTATAACGGGCCTGAACTAGAGTATCAAGAGCGCTGATGTCAAGTGTGATACCATTGCGAATTTTGAGTGACTTTAGATTGGGTACTAAAGGGGGACCATTAAAATGGCAGGCAAGATTGTGCATATCAGTCGGCTCAACGCTCGAAACATCAAGGGTATGAAGGTGGGGAGTAAAATCCAGAAGTGATGTGAGCGCATCAGGGGGTAAATGGTTGCTATAGATAACCAGGTTTAGTAGCTTGCACGAGGACCGCAGTAGCATGGATGATAGGACTTCTATCACAATGTAGGAATATACGTGAATGCGAAGGGTTTCGAGAGCAGGAAGAGTGATATTACGGAGGATTGACAGACACAGATTACGATCATTGTCGATTTCAAGCTTCAAGCTTGTCAACCATGGAAAAGTGGCAAGTACGAGGGTATTCCCAGGGTAAATATGGTCATTTGTCGTATGACGCCATTCGACAAGCTGTGAACCTGACATTAAGATGTGAGTAGGCGAGCTACTCCGTGAACATGTATCCAAAAAATGTGTTAGTTGCCTCCAAGGAAGCTTCAGGAATATAGGGTAGATGCCACCCAAATACACACGACGAAGATTTGGTGCAATTTCGAAAGTGTTCACATCGAGGCGGTGTGGCCCACTCCAGAAATCCAACTGAAGTAGCTCTAAAGTTGACAGACGCGCTTGAATTGACGGGACCATTTGTTCTATTGTATGATGCGTTGATTCTATCCTTAGAACTTTGAACTGCTCAGACCGCTTCAAAAGCATTGTTAGCGTAGGGTGTCCTAGGAAATCTCCGTATGGAGCTGATATATGTATTGCTAGTGGTGCCGTGCGGACACGTTGGAGTAAGGTCTTGATCTTATCGGCCTGCTTACTCTTGTTCTTCTCTGGTAGGTAAAGTGTAGGAAACTGCCCCCAGAATTCAGCAGCCGCAAGCATTACGGCCCACCATCTCCTACAGACATATCCCGCATGCCACACTGACTGCGAAAAAAGATCAACGCTGTACAGAAGAAGTTCGGTGATCAGCTCAGTGGGGAAGCGTCGTAAAGGAGAAAGCACGGCGCGGTGACGGAGGATGAATTGACAGCTTTCGGGAGTGTTGTCAGATAGCTTGGCATTGATTGCAGCAATTATGAGGGAGGTTTCCAACTCTGAGGGTGGCTCATTCGAGATTAATAAATGAGGTACTGGAGAATCATACAAAGAATGTTGATTTGGGACCCGGCGAGGTTTAAAGCGAGAAAATGGTGTCTTCATGTTTCCAAGACTTGAGGATAGGTGTAGGTATCTAATACAATATGAATAAATGTTAATGGACCATGGTAAGCCGTTAAGCTACGTACATTTATTCTTTCAAAGTATCGGGCTTTGTCTGCTGGGAATCCAGGCCCTAACCAAGCAGGAGTAAATAATTTAGATTTGGTGCATTGTTTTTTTTTGTTTTTTGACATTGTGGCCTGAACTTTAGTTTCATCATGAAACGAGGGCAAACGAGGGACTTCTCCCCTGATGCCTCTAAAATGAAGAAAGTAAAAATGACGTCTCCGGTTGCTCAAGTGCCTACTACTGGCGAGGACAGTGAAGGATGGACAAAAGTCAAGAAACGAAAAGACAAAAAGATAAGAAAAGTTGAAGTTAAACTCGATGTGTGTATGTTCTTTTGATTCTATTGCCGCCAGGGCTTTCTGTTGCGTGGTCCAATCTCACTGACCTTGACTTTAACAAGATGACTCAACCGAGATTCATGTATTCTAATATAGAAATTATCAAACGAAATCATGCTATAGGTGTTGAAGTACACAGATCTCTGCCTTTTGCTTCGACTTCTGTTAATACAATATGAACAGGACATTCGAGATCTCGTCTTACATATCATTGCAGACGCACCACCCCCAAACTGGCTTCGGATAGACGTACGTTTGTTGCTATCAATTTGTCTCTTAAACGCTTAGGAATGTCTGGGTAGAATTCAAACCTCATTCAAAAGGTTGTGGCGCTTCTAGTACCTGGTTTAACTCCAGAATTACTCTCTCTACCTGCCCTACCGACTTCTGCAACTGTTAATCCCAATATTCCGTTATCGATACCTCTGGTATCTAGTTCTCAGGAATCCGCAATACCTAGTATACCATTTATCGCCTCGACTTTCAGCCATGCTTGTCCCACACGTGCCCCTGGAGACCAGAGTCGTATGCACAGTGTAATGAGCTCTTTCTTCTCCGGCCCTGTAAGTGGAGAGGAGCGGAAGAGGCGTATTACTCAACGGATGAACTGTGAGCCTCATTCAACATTTATACTTATGTAACGCACTCATTTTGAATCTTAGCAGAAATTGTCAAGAACGATCCGGCTCAATATGTTCTTGCATTGGAGCAAATGATCGAGAACGATTACCCTATTCCATCGTACATGGCTGATATCTTCGAAAAGACGGCGGGTTGGGTAGAAACGCCAGAGCCAACAATATTGGATATGAAAGATCAGGGGAATGTGAAACAAAAAATCTATGCAATGGATTGTGAGATGGTATAATTCTATTCATTGAAAAATTACACAAAGGTGCTCATCTATCATAGTGCCTGACGGAAGATGGAAAGGAATTGACTCGAGTTTGCTTGGTTGATTTTAATTCTGGTTGCGTTGTCTATGATAAGTTGGTGAAACCTTCAAAACCAGTTCTTGATTATTTAACTCGGTATGATACTGATACTCGAAAGTTAGGACAATTAACTGTATTAACAATTTAACAGATGGTCAGGAATTACGGCTGAAGCTTTGAACCCTGTGACGACTACGTTGGCGCAAGTGCAGGCTCACATCATGCGACTTCTTTCCCCGCCCCCTATAAATCCTTTTGCTACATCTAAAACGTCCCCTCCGCCACACATAACCCCCATCCTCCTTGGACATTCTCTCGAATCTGATTTAAAAGCCCTCAAAATTTGTCACCCTTTCTGTATTGATACCGCCCTTATGTATCATCATCCACGAGGTCGGCCATTAAAGCCAGGGCTGGCCTGGCTAACGAAGAAATGGTGCGGTCGTGAAATCCAAACACGAGGAGAGGGCGGGCATGATCCAGAAGAAGATGCCCAAGCTTGTTTATCCCTGCTAAAGAAGAAATTGCAAGAAGGGCCTGGTTTTGGAGAATTTAAGCTTGACTTTGAGTCAATCTTTGAACGCATGGCGAGGTCAACAAGACGTGCGGGAGGTGCTGCTGGAAGCATCAGGACAGCTGTTGTCGATCATGGAAATCCGTCGGTTATGCACGGGAGTAAGGCAAATACAGCAATCGGCTGTATGAACGACGAGGAAGTTTTGAAGGGTCTTTTAGACACCGTGCCGGCCCATCATTTCGTCTTTGGAAGATTCATGGAATTGGCTAATGTATTGGGTTGTATGTATATCCATTCATGAACTCGTCCGATGCTGATTGTTGTTGTGTTTTAGGGACTACACCTAAAGTAACGGTGGACAACCCGCTAGTGCAATTAGCGCCGGATGCCCCCCTAGAACTTGTGGCGTCAACTGCTAACAGTCTTAATACTCACCTACGGACTTTGCATGCTGCCTTACCTCCACGTACTGCTCTTGTCATCTTCACTGGCCATTCTGACCCACGTCGCATGTCAGCACTTAACAGTCGTAAGACAGCCTTCGAAACAGCAATTCGTTCAGGAAAAAATGGAGAGGACCTCAGTGCAGATCAGAAGTGGACGGCGGCGGATGCGAGGGACTTGGAGGAGGCAGTGGAACTGGCGAGGAGGGGATTGTTATTTCTAGGAGTCAAGCAATGATAATTCATCAATTAACCATCCTCGAATAATCTCAGTCATTTCATACACCTCTCAGCGACATACATAAGTCACAGGATGGTTTGTCGATGCAATGCAAAGTCGACAATTAATATGTATGATCTTGCCGAATTTAAATGGCAAAATATCTTCCCACACAATTATACCGGACATATGTTTAAAATTAGAGCTAGAACTTGAAGAATGCTTCAAGAAGGAAAGCATGACTTCGAGGTCGCTTACTTCGTCCTCGCGATACTGTTGGCGGTGGTTGGTGTAACTTCCCCTCACCGCTTTCAACGTTACGGCGCTTTCACATCCATTCTGGCCATATCAATCTACCTCGCGTTTTTCACAACCACCAATAACCTCGTGGATGATTACAGCTGGGGTCTCGTCTTATTCACCCTTGTCTTCATTGCCTCCGATTTTCTTGTGTTGACTGAGCCACAAGTTGAACTCCATCTCGTTGATCAACCAAGGGGTTCTATTCAGGAAGAGCCATTAATTTCTCAATGTCTTTGGGCATTTTGATTGTTAGCAGCTCGTCGCGGTATCGGATGGGCACATGAACCCACTATGTACCTTCCCCCCAAACCAGAGTCTACATCTTGGATGTTTATAGCAACACAACTTTGCCAGCTCGCCATGTATATTCTATTGTACGACATTGCAGGCATTTGCAACCGTCTGAACCCATGCTTTATTAAGGGTGGACCCCCTCTTAACTCATATGGGTGGCTATGGCGAACAACATCCATAAGCTTTCTGGCAGCATCCTATGCAGTTATGAATGGTTCTTATATACTTGTGAGCATAATTTCAGTGGCCACCTGCACATCAAAAGTTCAAGACTGGCCCGGGCCACCTTTGTTCGGCTCCTGGCTTGACGCGTATACTGTGCAACGCCTATGGGGGTATGTGGATCCAATTCTCCTCTGATCTACTGCACTCACATATTTTATATAGGAAAACGTGGCACCAAATGATGCGGCGCGTAAGATATACCTTTCTTACCTGTGAACAATGAATGTTGACTTTTAACCAGTTTCTCACTGTACATAGCAACGTGATCACTCACAAAATTCTCCGCCTCCCACCAAATGGTCTTTTCCAGGCTTACGTCAAGATGGTCATTGTTTTCTCGATATCAGGGCTCATTCATTACCTGGGTGACTACATGTGTTTGCAAAACTGGAGTGGTGGGTCAATGCGCTTCTTCTTAATCCAGGTCGTTGCGATCACTTTCGAAAAGGCCATCATAGCGCTTGCTACTAGAAGCGGTATTAGTATTTTATTCTCTCACAAATTCTGGAGGATTCTGGGGTATATCTGGGTGTGGACGTGGTTCTCTTATTGCATCCCAATGTGGATTGAGCCTCTAACATCATTTGGTTTCATCGAGGACAGCTTTAACTTTGACATTGTATTGCGTCTTTATAAGTGGAATATTAATGGATCATAGTTTCAGGGAGTTTATATTTGAAGTGTGCGAAATTCCGCTCTTGTGAGTACATAGACGAGTGGGTTGTGTTGTTTTATGCCCGCCTTCAAACCGTTGCATCGAACCCCAGCAAACAAGACAGTGACCATAAGAGTTGTACAGCATTATAGTCACATACATTTTATATGAATTCAAAAGAAATAACAGAGCGAGTTGAGTAAAAGATAATAATGATAAGAATGCAGAATGCAGGCCAAATGTGATGATAGACATGATGCCAAAAAATGGAGCAAGGTTGCAATAGCAACGTAACACTAACTGAGAACAATAAAATAGGAACAGCTATAGGTCGTCTTCTGGATCCCACCTAGAAATTTTTTCCAGTGGACGCCAATAATATTGCTTATACTTCTTCGTTTCGCTCCGCTTTGCAGGCCGAGGCATCATGCTCCGGATCAGTGTTGCCCGTTCTTGGTCTTCGTCTAGCTCCGGAACATAGAACCACTGCGCTTCCAGCGGTCGGTCAGAGTCATCCTGTCACCAAAAATAACAATCAGAAACAAGATCGAGGCAGTGCAGCAGGGGATAGAAAACACACCTTGCCGCTGCTTTCAACTTTTCCAAAGACACCACTACCACGACTAGCCTCACCGTTATGCAGAACCCGATCAAAGACTTGCAGCCACTCCTTCTCAGTCTTCTCAGTTTTTAGTGACGGTCGCGCCTGCATTACAGCCTTGCAAAGGAAGGAAAGAGGGAGAGACGATGCACGGGAGAGAGCCATGCTTTCAATGAGCATACCACACATTTCGGCATCAAGAGCAGCAGTTTCTGGATCAACTGGTTCGGACGGCTGCTCAGACGGCTTTTGCGTCTTTCGAGATTGGGGAGACTTGCAGGTAATATTTTTCGACGATGAAGCTACCTGGGCTGCGAGACCTGGATTACGGCTAATTTCTATTCGCGACTCGCTTCGTTTCTGCTTTTTTGATTTTGGGGCGAGGATCTCGGAGGAGTCGGAAACATTCTCCTCTTCGAGTCGGCGTTTACCAGTTTTCTTAGCAGTTTTCGGTACGCCTTGGGTGCCGGCGGCAGTAAGGGTAGTAGTTTCACTGGTGCGTCGTTTCTTTACCGAAACTTTCTGCTCTTTCGTAGCATCCTTCTTATGCTTACCGATTACTAACGACGTTGGTTTGCTGTTTGACGTTGGCATTTTGATGTCGTCATCCTTGCTGATTTTGTGGACAACTCCCTTGCGTTCCTTTATCTTAAGGGCATTATCATCCTCTTCGGCTTGCGATCCATCAACGAGACTTGAACAAATGGAAATATTTGAATTTTCGAGTACATCATTATCGTGTACGTTCGGCTCCAAAGCAGTTGTTGTATTCTCGTTTTCAACCAGCGTTGTATCATTGGAAGGGAGTGACTTCAACGGGTCAACTTCCGACTGGACAGCAAAAGTATGGAGATCTAAATCCATAACGCAAGAACGTGATAGATCAGGAGAGCATGTACCCCCATCCGGAGAAGAGACCAAGCCATCAGAAGCTCCGACTTCTTCGTTCACATGGATGGTGCGTGTGCAACCTGTGGGTACAGATGTATCAAGTTGGGCAATAACGACGGGATTCTCATTCTGGAGACTTGCAGTCCTCGGAGTAGATGTTCGTGTGGTAACATTGGCTTCAGGAATGTAGCTGGGCTCACACTGCTACTAATTGTTAGTCCTGAGAGAGAGATGTCACGAATCAAAATGTACCATTTTCATTCCCACCAATTCCACTCCCTCAAGTGATTCACTCAGATCCCCGACATCAATCCATTTGGGGTCTGACCGTTCTTCCTGGGATGAGGGTTGCTCTGCAGTTAAAGAAATCTCATTGAACAGTAGTGGTTGAGAGGGCACGGAAATCGGGGAAGAAGGCGCAAATGAAAATGGAGAGACTGATCTGGACATAGAGGACACACCAAGGGACATCGGTGACAAGGGAGGGGAAGACGGTGGTAATGGGGAAGACGGTGTCTTCGGGTCATCCACCTCCGAGCTACTATCGCGGTCGATGGCGAGTGAGGGCATAATATGGATATCATCGATATCGTCCAAATTATGGGCGTCAAAGTCATCATCGCTTGAGCTCGGCGTCTTTGGAACAACGGAGCATGGAGGTACGGAACTTGTTGAAGGTGCAGGTTCGGAAATAGGTCGCACATGGGGGCTAGCTTTTAGGACTGGGGACAATGTGGGGACAGATTTGCGCATTTTTGCCAAGGGAAGCTGATGAGGTATGGGGTCACTCTGCCATCGACCGCGTTCGGCGGAAGTGCGGAAGAATGTCGCCCGATAGCTGTCCTCTTCGAAGCTGAAACCCTCGTCGTCTTCCTCATCGCCGCCGTCGTCCCTACTCTGTCGGCCTGTAAACTCACGTACATAGCTCTGTGCTGGTGCACTATCCATCACTTCCTCAGACCGGAAATCCGCTTCCACTTCCTCGGAATACTCGGACGCGCCATATTCGGATGCAGGGGAGAGTTCTTCGTCAGGAAATAACCTTGAATTGAAGCTTGGAAGGAAATAAGGAGAGCCAGCCTTATTATATTCTTTGTTGTCGTGATAAAGATGGTCCCATGATGACAACTCGTCTGAATTATGTGGTACGCCTCGCACACCTAACCCAGTGGTCACGCCAGGACTCGATCTGATATAAGCATAGGTCTGGTTATGTCTTGCTGGAAATGGGGTCCTGGGAGGGGATGAAGGTGGTGGTGAAGAAGAAAACGAAGCTGGGCCACGGTAGTCCCTGTATAACGTTGGGAGCGACGTTAGATGTATATCTGAGGGCTGCTCGTGCTTCCTTAGTTGGTCCGTCAACGCTGAGAACGGCGGCAGGTAGTTCGACATGGATGTTGAAGTGATAAGACGAGCGTCACGTGGATGTGCGCGTTGTGATTGTAAACGCGTTTTTGATCGGAGATTCAAGTTTGTTCCTCCGATGTTGATCATAAGACGCGTCTTCCAGTGACGTAACGATCGAAGATAATGGATTTGAGAAATCGCAAAATAAAAAGTTGACCGCACTTGTGAGATCGTTTGAGATACCAGCCAATAGCTAGGAAGGAGATGTCAGGTAAGCTCTGGCCAGCCTAAATCAACCGGGACGGCAACAAACTCACCGTGTCAGATGATATTCATTTGTGGCCTCGAGGCCCTTGCAAAAGCGCAGTCTCGCCGATGAAATCACACAGTCATCATCAGATGATAGAAAATGGAACATCCATACGTCAGAATTTAGCATCCACCAAGGACGGCCTAGATGAGTATTGGACTCGTAGAGGCTTCCTCCCCACCAAAATCCCGATAAAGATAGGCTGAGTTTGATGGTCGAAGCCTTCCTGCAAGTAAAAATGCCGTTGAAGCTGGTTTACGGGTAAATATCAGTTACAATAGCATGCCGCATATAGCCAAACTTACTCATACGGATTCGCCTGAAGTGCTGGAATGCCGCCGAACTGCTGAGATGAAAAACAAATAACAATTTTTGAAAAAACCCATGCGTTGAGTTGCTTTCTTGTATCAACCACATCACTTGTGAACCTGTATATATGTAAGCCAGGGTAAGATCAGCATTGAATTATATCAGAATGGCAAGGGGTATACCCTGGGTAGCATTCAAAAAAAAAGGCCATCGCATTTGCGTTTACATGGAGCAGATGGCCTTGGCTGAGCGAGTAGTTATCATCCTGAAGACAGTATTTAGGCTTCTGTTAATCCGCGACAGTTATTGGAACTCAAATTTAGACATAAGAGAGGCAGCACATACCCCAAGGCCTGTCTGAGGTGAAGCCGGAAACGTCCAACCATTTCAACACCTAATATGATGATTTGCAAGTGCAACGCTTGAATTCATAACGGCGATACATGCTGAGGGGGTCAACTCATTCGCCCCGTGCATCCCTATACAACGATTGAGCACGAATGCAACCCATTTGACCTATAGTAGCCAGTTGAATAAAGACACACCCACGTACCCCACCTGCCGATATTAAACACTTGTAGATGAGGCTGAAAAGACCTGTATCCGTTGGACAATGGCAACTCTCATAGTATCAAAGACAACTCGCTCTTTGCAAGTCGGTTAATCCGGACCTGCACTTGATTAAACAAGGACAAACAGTTGCCACCGAAAACTTCAATCCTTTTAAATTCCGGAATGGCGTCTGAAGTTGCTTGTATTATATAGTAACAATCTATCTTACCTCATTAAGACCGAAACTGATCCAAACGAAATTCTCGTCTTCCCATTCCGCACGGAATTTATCCCTCCAGTGGATTTGATCAACCGTGGCCTCCTTCCGACTTGATCCCGAGTCCATTACCGACGTAGTTGCCAGCTCAGTTGTACCATACTTATTTTTACATCTGGCTTCAGGGACCGTGATCAAGAGAAGCCTTTGTAACTTGGAGCTTCCTGTGATCGGGTCTTGCTAACTCAACTAGATATCAGTATACGATGCATCATTGCTTATTCGCGCCACGATCACTTCGCTCGAGCTCCATCTTCGCGCAGTTGCGTTGATTCCCCGCTGTTGACTTCCCAGCCCAATTTTGGCGCGTATTACGATATTTATGACACAGACCCTCATTTGAAAAAAAAAAACAATCATAGCCCACCGACTCGAGAGGCAACCCGAGGGCCATTTTTTCCCAACGAAGCTGCTCGAGATTCAATCGTCAACTACTTCAGCCGCGGCTCGAAGAAATCCAGGGTTTGATTAATTTATGGATGATCCTCTCTTTGGGGTTAGATATTCGAATGCCAGCTTAGAACTACCCAGGTCCTTAGCTGACAGCTTAACGACACCAGACACTGACATCGGCGACGATGGGCACCGACACCACTTAGCCCCTGTGTCAACATGCTACTCGGTGCCCCCGACTAATTGACCAGGGTCAGTCCCTTCAAAACTTCAAAGATGTAGTCAAAAACAAATAATCTATTAAAGCAAATGATCCTCCCGACTAATTAAAGTCTACAGACATCTATTTCTCGCGAAAGGAACATAATGATTGATAGAAATAAATATAACAAAGAATCGTGTTAATACGCGATTCTTGTATTAGGAGAGAATAGAGGATAGTGAAGTAATAAAAATGATGATCTAGGAAAACACTTCGCACATATTAGAGGATCAAACATAGCATGAGAATCGAGGCTTGGTTGGGTCGGTAAACCCGACTGTAACGGGTTAAGTCAGTTCAGGCAAGGTAAAGGTCGGAAGCCTTTATTGCTCACCACAGTGCCAGCAGTCCAAGAGCCCGGTAGGATCGCTGAAATGGAAAGGTTGAATAAACGAGTGATGAATCACAGAAGGAAAGCGCACTATTTTTTCTTGATGCTGAGGAGCCTGTTGTAGTTGGTTCCCCAGAAGGAGGCTGCGCAGATAATCGTGTTCAGGGCTCTGAAAATCAAATGATAGTATAAACTCACTTTGCCAGTTTGGCTCGTGAACATCTCCCTCATTCTAAACAAATAAATAAACTATCAGTAAGACGAAAATAGATGCGACATCGGACATACGTGGTATGCTCCTGAGCCAGGAGTGATGTTGCGGAGGTGATCTGCTGCTTGACCTCCGGTTGTCCATGCCGCCTTCTTCGTAGCCAGGGTCGACGGGATGGGCCATGTGTTGATGAGCATGACCTATGTAATTTATATTGTTAACAGCATTGACACCTTGAACAGAAAAACCCATACATGGTACAAGGAGTTTCTCCAGACCGGGTTGACGCTTGTATCGGAACCGTCAATCCCCGAGCCATATGGTGTTGTAAACATAATCTGTGTCCAGAAAACACTCTGTTGGGCTGTGATCAACGCATCCAATAATTGTGCGCGGGACGCTGCCGTGTCGTGATTCGCCTTGGGAATGAGACGAGAAGAAAAAACGATAGGAAGACCAACAGCCTAAATCCAAATTCTCGTTAAATGAGCTTGTATGACAAATTGAGATTCTCACATCTTGAGAACCACTGTTTGGTTGCATGTACTGATCAAACCAGTTCAAATAAGAGCTGACCTCGCGGACAGCCGAGGGTGTTCCTCCCATGTTGGCGGTCACGTCAACAAGAGCCTTCATTGATTTTTCGGCTTCAGCCAGTGTCAATTTCGGAGTTGCGAGTACGATATTTCCAATGTTCATCTGTAAATTGAGTTGAAAAAAAAACTGATGATATCATAAGCGCATAACTTACTGTTACGTATCCTCCCCAACCTTGCTCTGCGAAGGTTGTGGCATTGTCAATGAAGATCTTCAGTACCTGTCTGTAGTTGTCAGCTGTAGGCTGCCAGTTGATGCTTGCGCTGTAAGATCTGCTGTTAGAAATGTTTCGTTGCCAGCTGGATTCCCCACATACACTCTCAGTGGAACACGAGGGTTTGCAAGATGTGTGGCTTCAAGGACGACACCGAATGTTCCACCTCCTCCGCCGCGCAAGGCCCAAAATAGGTCGGTGTTCTGGCATGCATTAGCCGTACGGAAGACACCGTCAGGGGTCACAACTTTGTATTGAAGCTAGAAGAGGTTTAACATTAGTTCTATTTTAAGATAGTCAATATAATACTTACTGTGCGATCAGCTCCCATTCCAAAAGAGTGCGACATAGAAGAATGTCCTCCACCCTGAGAGAAGAGTTAGTAACCATTGAAATCCGAGGGAGCAATAGAACTAACCTGACCCCAACCACCAGCTGCTCCGACACCTTCATCAGTACCTCCAATGACCATCAGACCCACGGAATCTGCGTAGCCAAGAATATCTTGGAATTGTTGACCGGCCTGAAGATAAAAGATGAATATTCCGACAAGTCAAAAAAGTCAAGGACATACTCCGAAAGTGACACCAATCGCTTTGTGAGAACTAGGACATCCTTCTGGAATAAATGAAGTGCTATGCGTGATCTGAGAGGAATGGCTAAATTTAGAAGTTAGGGTATAAGATTCTTTAAACTCACGTATTTGACGTGGTGCATCTGAAAGCTCCAGATAAGAACGGTAAAAAACAAGGTCATACATGATATTGCTTACCCAAAGGGACAAAGAGTTCGGCGCAGTGCTACGTCCGTTGAAATCGTGCTAATGAAATTTTAGCGGGATTTCATGTATAAAAGACAGAAAACGTACTCCAGTGTTCTTAATGGTCAAGGTTACGCCAGTCTTTTTAGCGAACTTGATCCCAGCAATCACATCATTCTGATTCTTGACGTCGATCTAAAAAAATGTTCAATATTAATTCAGAACTGGTCAAAAAATGAATTTACGTAGTGAGGAGGGACGCCGCCCTGCGCACAGTTCGCTGGTGGACCGAAGATAGAGCTATCGGTTGAGTTCATCCAGTTAAGTTCGCACACTTGGTTTGCTGCCATGCATTCTTCCCATTGAGTCTAGTAAAGTTAATAGCTATCAAATACCCAATACACGGCAAAACTTACTGCTCCCCAGGCACCGAAATTGTCGCTGCGAGCCACTGAATTCAACAGTCAGTGTACAATAAAATATTAATGCAGAAAAGACGCACAGCTGTTATTGAAGTAGACTTGCTGCACGTCTTGACATTCTGCACCGTCGGGATGCTGCGGCTGTCCATTGAAATCACTGAAGCAGGGTTTGGCCCACGGAAAACCAGAGAACAAGCGGCCGCCCACAGTTTTGTTCAGATTTGTCCAATCCTGTGGAGTAGGAGTAATAACAGCTGAATACCCAGGAACAACCAAGGTAGCAAGACTAAGTCCGAGAGCAAATGAGAGACCCATTGAGACTGTTGGATTATTTTTCCTTTCGCATCTCAGCCCAGTTCTTATACACCGCGAGCATACGCGAATCAATTAAAGCAATCAACCTCAACTTCACAGCCCTAGACAGAATGGACGTCGGAGTCGGTTTGAATTCCGTCAATCTCGCATAGTTCTGGACATGGCTCTGGAAGAAGGCCCGAGTACTCTGCCATCAAAAAAAATCCCTTGGTGTAAATTTTAACGATGATGCATTGCGACTACAAGGCATGATTTCGAGCAAGCGGGCAGGGAAGTGGCAACTTGAAAGACAAAAATAGAGCCCTCAGTGGAGCCTAGACATTCTTGAATGCTGTAGTTGGGGGCCGGAGATTCATTTTTGGTGACGAGATGACGCGTCCTTCATTGCAGAAATACCGCAAAACCCATAACGAATCAAAAACTGATCTGTAAGTAGAATAGATAGCGCGCTCGGACCAGGGTGTCTAAAGAAATATATAACTCAAAGAAAGGCCCGCTTTACGGTGGAATCGAGATCTCATACGGGCAACCAAAACAAGGTTTCTTACAGGTGAAGATCTTCCAGAGAACTCGATATATATCTCAGGTATCTAAGATCGATACGGCGAATGATGGGCTTGAAGGAAGATATCAGTTGCCGTCTTTCAGTGCGATGAAGCTGGGTTCAAAGGTACGCGAAATAGGTTGAAACACGTTTTAGCAGGAGTCGGAGTTCTAGCTGCGCAAGCGCTGAGATTTAAAGACTCACGGCAACTGCCGATCAACCGACGTCCTCGCCACGAGAGCTTTGTCAGAGATCTGCACAAGCACCTGCCACCTACTAGAGACCACTCAGCCGATACCATATCGAAAGATTAGTGACTAATGCTCGCAACAATTCATATTGTAGTCTCACGAATGTTTGCTCAAAGTACCCGCGTAGACTCGTTTATTACAACTATCATCTGGCGGCACGAAGTGTCGATTTCACCAAATAATCTGACAGAATCGACGTAAATTGTATGTCGGCAAACAGTCAAGAATAATGGCAAAAATACTTATGGCATGAACGTTGACAGGACCACATGATATCGATCCGCCAACAAAATACTGAATGCAGTGGCCCTTTCCCAGTTTGCACATTCTTGCTCTGGCGTTAAAGCGGCACGCAAGGCTATTCCTTGACGCAAACAGCTGTGCAGGCAAGGAACCTAATATTGTCCTATTACCAAGCTGGCCATATGCGCCGACCATTGGTGTACCTGTACCTTACTTCCACTCGGAGCCTCTTATCAAACCAGGTATGTACATATTACCAGAACCCTGGGACGATAACTGATTCAGCTGTTAGTGATTTCACGATTTTTTACTACTACAACCGGATCACAACGGAGTCTTTTGGGTTTGCCAATAGTCAGTTCAATGCGAATGACGTACTTATTATCGACACCTCCTTGACCCGCTTGTTACAAATCTTCTGGCCATGCACGGTCACTTTCATCAATTCCAGGGATCACGACAGCTTTATTTTGGCTTAGTGTGTAGTAAAGACTCGCTTAGCCATGCCATTGAGAGGCGGCTTCTCTTGAGGTTATATTGGGCAACCTCGCTTGATGTATGAGCCCATCATGATTCGAAATTGCATCAACGGACTTACAAGATTGTGTCTAAGAGCCATGCTCAAAATGCCAATCACGCTGATACAATATTGGCGAGTTGAAACCTTCTTGATGGAGTTCGCAGTCCTTTTTTTAATAGGTATTTTATTTCAAGAACTCAAATAATCAACGTGATTATTCACATTGACTACAACCCATTTCCGTTGACGTCGATCGATTAATTGCGCGTCGTCGGCGGTCTTTATTCTTCGATGCGTAGTCCTCTGCTCCAAACTGGTAGCAATTATTCCGTGCTTATGCGTTACCCACTTTCAATCAACACTCCTTCGCAATGGACGTCCTGCCCTTTTCACTGTATTCCTTACCTTCTGCTTCTAAAAACAAACTCTACGCATTGCGAGCTTGGACAGTGTTTCCATTCTGACATTTCGGAATTCTTTTGTCAATGCCAATGTTTTGGTTTCCATTCTGTTAACGACTTCTCTCTCACAATGTCAACGGCGGCCGCGCTAGGGTCGATGATTTTTATGCTAAGATGTAGACACGCGCATACGTCGGGGCCATGGAGAACTTTGACGAGGGATTTATTTTCAAACAACTAAGTTTTTCTCCATTATCATCATTTACACGAGGCCGGACTTATATAAGTCATTGTCCAATCCAGATATCAGTTTTTTGAGTCATATCCAGGTAGCTTCAATTTTAGGTCCTGCGTAATTTCCTGTCCGTTCTGACCTGCCTTGACGTGATGATATCTTTCACATCTGTCAGACATCCATCAAGCCCAACGACTCGACCCGAAAAGGAGCGTCGTCGGGTGCTAACACTACTCCGTGGCAGTATCAAATTAACTCTGGTCGAGTCAGTGCTTTGCTTGTACTTGCGCAACTAGTTTAAATGCTCCGGGGTGCATTCAAGATGCCAGTAGTCGCCGAGGTGTAATGAATCGGACTTTCATTGCCCCGATCTTTTTTTGTGCTCAGAGTGATGGATAAAGTCTAGAGCTCCGCAGCGCTTTTCTTGGACAAAAATTATAGTCCTCCCTTTTCTAAATCTACTGTACTCTAACAGGTGTCCGAGTTGAACGTTGAACGCCTAACAAAATTAGGAATGAAGACTTTTTCAAAACGTGATGCGTAAATGTATCTATGCAGTATCTCTTGAGATTAATAATGTAGTATATACATAATAAACCCTTTTTTCTCTTCTTTCGTACATTGATGAAGCATTCAAATACCAAGAAGTATATCAGTACACACCTTCGTAAGTAACAGGGTCGCAATCATGAATATGAACTTACGTATACTTGGTTTGACCTTTCACTTCATGCAATTAGTGACTTGCTTTCCTGAGATTATAACTATTAACTTTTCCCAGTGTAATGGTAAAATCTAATCCACGCTCTTGCGTCATCGATATCGTGTGCCAATGAGAGCGAATCGAGATCAAAACTCAGCTGGTCGGACCTCTACTTCTTTATCATAGCTTTCTAGGTGACCTCTAACAACAATTATCCATAATGCCTCGCACAGCAGAAACTGCAAGCTTCAAGGTATGCTGGAATTGCGTAGATGTTCGTCGGGCCAACACCACCCTAGTTCAATCACACAATGATCCGTGTCAAAGATCCTAAGGTGTCGCTTGACTTTTATCAAAATGTGATTAAGCAATGTTTTGGCAAAGATAGCCTCTTGGTAATTAATGCCTTCATTTTAGATCCTTGGGATGGACCTTCTGTCTGGTAATTTTCTTTTTTCATTGCAGAGTGGCATACACCTGACGCTGAAATCTTAGTCAAGAAGTTCGATGACTTTACCCTTTACTTCCTTGCTTTCAACCACGATGGAAAAGAATTGAACGATCAGGAAAAGGAGGCGTCTCGTTTTTCGAGAGAGGGTGCGTATTAGGTCAATGGATGTTGTTGAGATATATGCGATAACTCATGCTAATCTTTAGGTGTCCTCGAACTTACTCACAACCACGGTACGGAAACGGATGCAAACTTTCAAGGGTATTCCAGTGGAAATAGCGAGCCCGGAAAAGGATTCGGCCATATTGCGATTACCGTCGATGATGTGGAAAAGGCTTGTGACCGCTTCGAGAAACTAGGGGTTGCGTTCAAAAAGAGGCCCAGTGACGGGAAAATGAGACACATCGCGTTCATCTTGGACCCTGATGGGTATGTTTTATGCATGGTCTTCCTATACTTGCTGATTCTAATGACACTTAATTCACAGGTACTGGATTGAGGTTGTACCTGGAGTTCTGAAGCTTTAAGCAACAAATTTCATTCTGGATAACAAGAAAGACAGAAAATGATACGATGTCACACCCCTAAGTAGCTTGTATCTCAAAGTGTACGGCCCATTCAAATTGCCTCATTTTACTTCGACTGGTCCGGTTAATCCGTTTACCTTTCTAACCATCACGCGTCTTTCATATCGGCTGCCAAGCATTAATCGGTTCTTTGGTTGACGGTTAAACCCTAATTATGCAAGATGACTTACTGCCACAATGCGAAGGTGCAAGAATAATTACAACAAACAGGACTGAAAATCTATTATCCGCTTCGAATCTACATGAAAAACGTTGAGTTGATCATGTGAGGAAGGCAGACCAACAAATACTGGAGAACTTCATGTTCTCGTGATTATAATTTCTCCGGACTCGTCAGATGGCTTTTGGATGGCCTTGTATGACTCCAGTACCATATGCCCGGCTAGAACTTGCGAAGAACGCCGTAACTGTATACGTCATTTTTATTATTATTATGCCGCATTGCTCATCATATATATAGGTTACGCTGTGGTGCGCTATGTGCGGACAGTTTTGAAGGTGTAGTGCGAAACGAGCCTTTGCTGAGGGCACCAGCTGTAAGTTGAAGGAGATTGACGTCTTTGTGAGAAGCCCCATCATACATGTGATCCATACGATTAGCCAGCAAGCTCTTCGCTGGAAAGAAGACAGAAGGGACGAGTGCGCCCATGAACCACATTGCCTCAGAATACCACCCGTTGGCACCAGAAGTCATTTAAAGTCCACAAAGCATGTGGAAATTAACGCGCTGGACCTATTGGTCGTGCCGGTCGCGGAGGAAGTTTTCGAGTATAAATATGGGAAGAATACTCCAACTAGAATGATGAGCACAATGTTACGCTCATTCTTAACTTTCGTCTATGCTTCTTCTCTGATACCCTGGGTTTCTGGCGAACTCTTCGACCTCTCCAGACTTCACTGGACACTTAACAATCAAAATGGTTCCATACACATTCCAGCTTCTGGACCGCCTTCGCAGGCCCATATCGACCTGTATAATGCTGGCATCATTACTGAACCACTGTTAGGGATCAACGGTAATGCACACATTTCTCTTAACATCCCAAAGTTTGGCTAATCACATAAAAAGATTTTACTCAGCGCTGGGTAGTTAATGAGAATTGGACTTATACCGCAGACATTACCCCATTCCTCCAAAGCAACGCATTCAAAAGTTCTGAACAGACAATCCTGCTCTTCTACGGCATTGATACAATTGCCAATATTGTGATTTATTTGTGCACTTGTGATTAATCGACGCTGATCAATGTTCAGACGCTTGCGGGACATCCAATTGCATGGGTCAATAACCAATTCCAACAATACACTTATGACGTTTCTCAAGCACTTTCCTCACCCAAGGACGGTCGTCTAATAGTCTCTCTCGAGTCTGCTTGGTTCTATGGCTTGAATGTAACTTCACGGCCAGACGCAGAATTTTTCCCAACCAATGTCAGGACCCATGATAACGTTCGTATTGTAATATTATTCAATCACGTCTATACATTGATCTCGTTTGTTCAGTTTGAATATCCAGGAGTGAGACAGTGGGTTCGCAAAGTAGCATCTGACTTTGGTTGGGATTGGGTTAGTTCACTGTACACATGCTAGGCAAAGTCTAATCAACATCATAGGGACCCGCATTCGTTCCGTCTGGAATCTACAAACCTGCTTATTTTGTCACGTTACAATCAACTAAGTCATCTAAAGACGAAATTGGCAGTCCCCCCGTGTCACCATCTGAACCAACCGATACCGGTGCTGTTACTGGGCCAATCTTCATCGAAGAAACGTCGATTGATATATATAAAGAAGGCCAATCTTTTTCTACAACTCCAATACAAGATGCAGACTGGGTTGTAAATGTTAGCCTTGCCTTGCGTTCTTCGACGCCGTTGAAATCGACTACTCTCACTCTTGGTTTTCCTGAGCTCAAGCTTTCCAAAAATTTCCAAGTAACTCCATCTGCGCATGCCTCTTCAACATCTGGTCCAATATGGGTGAACGCGATCTGGAAAATCCAGGATCGTATACCTGAGCGATGGTATCCCCATAATCTTGGAACTCCAAAGCTCTATAATCTCACAGGTACACTCAAAGAAGCTTCCCATTCGATCACGTTCAATACACGGACCGGTTTCCGCACGATACAACTTGTCCAGTCTGCATATAGTCAGAAGGACATAGAGGAACGCGGTATCACCCCTGGTGACCAATGGCACTTCGAGATTAATGGAAAGGCGTTTTATAGTCTTGGAACGAATATCATTCCGTTCGATATATTTTATGCTCGGACAACCACCGATCAAGTACGATGGGTGTTAGAAAGTGCAGTGAAAAGTGGGCAAAATATGGTATGCACTCTTTGCCAAAGTTGTTCTTCAACTTTCTTTTCACTCACATAATATTAGCTAAGAGTATGGGGAGGAGGAACGTATCAGCCTTCTGATTCTTCAGTTGCAGGCGGGGTATATGACTTTTATTCCATTTGCGATGAATTGGGCATACTTGCGTGGTCCGAACTCATTTTCTCAGATTCACTATACCCGATCAATGATTTCCTTCTTGCATCAATTGAACCTGAAGTTCGACAGAATGTCAGGAGAGTAAATAGGCATCCGAGTATTGCCCAGTGGGCTGGGGGAAACGAAATAGAGGGAATAATTACAAGTGCTGCCCCCCGTCTACAAAATGGGACCCACTATCTTAACGAGGTTCGTGAGCTTAATTCCTACAAGAGAAAAGGACTTAGACATAAGATTAACCTAGTTTGTTGCTTTATTCCAAGATTTCCTCCAGGGAATCGTTACATCCGAAACTCACTCGGTGAGCTCAGTCTCGAATATATTGATAACCAACGATCAACTTCTTTGCTAATAGGTTCCCTACACTGACTGCTCGACCACTACTGGTGTTTTAAGTCTTGATCCATACCTCTTAAGGCTGAGCAATGGTACCAAAGGCGACATCTATGGCAATGGTGGTAAGTATATATATATATATTAAATGCATCGCCCAAAAAATAATGTTGTGCAGAGCGATACATCTACGATGCAACGCAAGCCTTCAACTACAGTACATTCCCTGAAACCCGGTAAGCCGTAAACCATCTTCAAATTCATTCCATGCTCAAGTAGCCTTTAGCTTTATGAACGAATTCGGTTTCCACTCTATGCCATCTTTCTATACATGGGAGGAAGTCCTTGAATCGCCTGATGACTTCTCATTCAATTCGACTGTTGTTATGTCGAGAGATCATCATCCTGCAGCGGGAAACTTGGATTTCCCAAATCCCAACGCGCCGGTTGGCCAGGGCCAAATGACAGCGGCAGTAGAACTATGGCTACCGACGCCGGGTACCTCTGACACAAACCAGACATTCGCGCAATGGTGTTGGAGCACTCAGATATTCCAATCTATGACCATGGTTTCGCAGGTTGCTTGGTACCGCCATGGTGCTGGGCAGGGCGAGAATAACTTGGGTGCATTGGTCTGGCAGCTGAATGACATTTGGCAAGGAGTTAGTTGGTCCAGCATTGAGTTTTCCGGAAGGTGGAAGGTCTTGCAGTATGGCCTTACAGGCGTTTTCTCTCCTATAACCATTTACCCATTCTGGACGGCCGATAACGAAACGTTACAGGCGATGGTGATCTCTGACAGGTTGGAAACAGTAGGAGGAAGCGCGCAGCTTACCTGGTATGACTGGAAGGGAAACTTTATCTCGACATCTCACCACAATTTCAACATACCCACCCTTAACAACTCTTTGCTTTTAGAGAAATCTGGACTTTCAACAATCCTCCCCTCGGGAAAACAAGCAAACGACGTCTGGATGCTTCTCAACGTAACAGCTGAAGTTGAAGGTAAAACTGTTACTAACGAGCAATACGTGAGTGATATATATATATATATTGGCAGGATTCAGTTTCTTATCTCGTGTAGTTTACTCCAACATCTTTACGAGAAGCAAATATTGTCGATCCCAAGATCTCAGTGACACGCCACTCCGATCTTTCGTTCACTTTGTCTGCAAAGGGCGGCGTTGCGCCGTGGACGTGGATTGACCATCCAGCGGGCACTGTTGGTGTTTTTGTTGACACGAAGACCGGATTGCCATCCAATGGTTTCTATCTCATTCCCGGCATCGATCGTACAGGTACCTTGCATAATTCCAATTCAAACGCCAACTCAACTGATGTTCTACTTTAGTCCGATTCGAAATTAATGCCCCGACATCCCGAGTTAAGAGTCCAAAATCGGCAGACTTTGTAGTGCGCTCTATCTGGAACAACCAGCATTTGTGAATGGTCTAAAATGCAAACAACTAAAATAAAGAGGTACAATATGTATTGGTACGGGAGAGATACACATCAATGAGGAACATCTACTCTCAGTTTGCGTCGTATCTAAGCACGTGTCGCGACTACTAGGTATGCGAGTTGATGCGTGATGCAGCAGGCTCAAATCGCGTTCGGCATTCCAACACTCCCCTCAAACGAGACGAACCCAAGCTGTCGAGCGAAGTGCTTGACTTTCAGTGATAGGAGGGCTTTAGTGAGTGCAAACTAGTCGCAAACCGGCGGACCAACACTAACGATAGCCTCAGTGGTAACACGCCCTGTTGTAGATGTTGAGCCATTTGCTGAAGTGCGCACACACATTCTTTCAGCTTCCAGTGGACGCATCTGCACGCCTTCGCTTGGGTGCTGGCTTCAAAGTTTGAGATGAATCGTTTACCGTCGTGGTGATGTCATGACGGAAATTTTGTATGGCATTGACAGGGAATGGAATACTTGGGATAAGGGCCGGATTGTGATCTTAAGCCAAATGAGTTAGCGAGGGAGGATGGTCATCGAAGGGAACAGTGAGCAGAGATAAAGTCAAGGAGCACATTATCGAATATCAAACTAAACCCATGAACCAACTCGGTTTTGAACTCGACAAACTCGACGCAAGTTCCGAGTTGAACTCAACTCGAAAGGTCTCCGAGGATAATTCTGACCCGAATCAATGGGTACATAAGCTAGTAAAAACCACTCTGCGGGGCCGAGATCTTAGACTAGAAAGTCACCCCGATATCTCAGGAGGCTCTGGTCCACACTGTCAAGTATCGTGATGAACTGATTCAAGTTCAACGAGGTTTAGATGTCACTTATTTCGCACATCAGCCCAACACTACCATATGATGAAGTCAAGAGGATGCGATAGGCGGCGTTTAGCGCTTGCTCGTACAGTAATGCCTCCTGATATTTTTTTCAACGTTACTGCCCTTCACAAAAGGTCTATGCTAAGTATCAGACAAGATTTTTACAAAGTTCTATAAATGTTTTACACCAAAGCAGTTCCGCTACGGCATATTTAGGTTCTTCGTTTATCAATCGTCCTAACTTGCGTAAACGCGGAGGTCTCCCGTCGCGGCGATCACTTATATTGAGCCATTCGTCAACTGAAGCTTATTCGAGAAAATAAAAAGCATAAGTGATAATACATCATACAATACAAGAACACGAATTATTTGAGTTATGAATATACTTGATCATTACCAAGACCTAGAACAAATTGTTGTGTTTTCTTCCCCCACGCAATCCGATCCTCAGGCGTTCCGACGAGTACTTGAACGGCCTGAAAGTTCTTGACAGCATCCCTAGGCACAACAAATATGATTGCCCATTTGCACTCTGGAGTTGGTTGAAGCTGGGAAAATTCCGATGTCCTAACGGCATTCTGAATTTTCTGAAAGCCTTTGACATTGAGAGCATGTTCATTAGTCACTATCTGAAGCAGTACCAGTCGAGACAGGCCATCTCCAGGAGGGGTAGTAGTATAAATTAGAGAGTTGATGCTCGGAAACGTCTTTGGGTACGGCTGGAGATATGCCGTTCGACTGTGATTCACAAAAGGAGCCAGTTCTTTGCCTAGCTCGTTAGTTCCAAAGCCCAACGATTTATGATTATTAGGAAATGTCCATTTTAGCACTTTCGACTCTTGTGTTTCAAGGTCTTGGACACTACCTTCAAAAACACCATCGAATCGCGCAAAAAACGAGTGGACTTGTAACTCCCAAAATTTCCCAAGCATTCCACCCCTGACATCGGCTGACAGGCCCATGAGAAGGTCCTGAAACTGCCTCTTGGACTCCAAATCTTTGATCCCGAGGTGTCCAAGAAGTTGTTCGAAAGCCCAATCTGACCGAGGCCGAAGATGTGATTCGTAATAATTACGAGCCTCAGTGAACGGAGAAATCTCAAAGAACGAATGAGAGGCACTGCGCTCTGGTGCTGTGGAGCAATTGAGTAGTTGCACAAGGTGTTTTGTACCTTTAATATTTGTGATTCCCTCTTCAACAGCTGCCTTTTCCAGTCCAAAATTGCTCAAAGACCTGATACATATTCTAGGGTTGTATCCAAAATGAAGGATGGCACGACAAAGATCATTTTCCACAACACACTTTCCAAAGAGAAAAATGCTAAAAATTAACTTCAATATCATGGAATGGAACAGAAATGCATAAATATGTTAACCTTGTGGCCCAGAACTCTTTAGTTTGCCAATTTTGCATTGTCAAAAGTTTGCTTTTATATTGCCTGAGCCAACTACGAGTGAATGTAGCATTAGGTGACGTCGTGATGATAATAGGAATGCCGGGGCATGCGTAAACCGCGCCAACAGGCATTGTGTGTCCTGGGAAATTCAAATCAATGAGAGCCTCAAACACTTCACCAAACGAGCTGTATGTTGCGTCCGAGGGAATCAATATGACCTCCTCACTGACATGGAATAGAAGCCCATTCATATCTTGGAAAAGAAATGGTGTACCGTTGAGAATGTTCCGCACAAGCCGCAGATATAAGAATACTGTTTTTCCTGACAGTAACACATGTTAAGGAAACAATAATAGTAAAATTGACAAAACAAACCGATCCCCGGTGTGCCTGTGACAATGTACACTGTCTTCGTCTTTAGTGAATGCTGTTGCAAGAGTTTGTCGAGCAACCCAAATTCCGAGCGCACGCAGACTAGCTTTGGGATACGATCACAAGATTCAAGTTCTGTAAGATCAACATATTCAAGTTGGAGAGGGAACAAAGTCTTGAGTCCTTCATGTTTGTTTATTTCATCAGAATAGTTTAGAGAACCGGGGGGTGAAGTCTTTGCAGCAGCGAGTATGTCGGACTTGATGCGGAGAACCGCATCCTCATTAAGAAGATTCTTGGTCAAGCGCTCACAGAGGTTATCGTAATCCATAGCTGTAAGGGTGACAGTTCGGGACAATGTCCTGTGCGAAGCACGATTCCAGAGTTTGGAATGCCAATCGAGGAGCCAAGATGGTACTTTTAGTGAACAGCTTCAGTGCAATAGGCGGTAAATTACAATGGTGCAAACCTGAAGGTGGTAGGCGCGTCCGTTTTCTGAGGGGTCCTGTGGCTGCAAATAAAAACTCTATAAGATACTCGTGAAGATGATGATGACAAGAGACTTACAGGCGCCTCCTGGATCCGGCATATCTTCAACTTGGCGTTTGAGTCCAGAAGCTATTTGTAAATCTCATCAATAACTATTTGCGAGATAGCAAAAAAGAAAATATGAATAGCTCAAAATTATAATAGCTCGTATCGATGCCGTGGAACTCACCTTCTGGAAGACAAACCACAAAGTGGAGCTGATTTTCTGAAGGCTGCTGAGGGAAGAGAGTAGAGATTTTGTGCACAAGCTTGAGCTCTTCTAGGTCACTCTGTAACGGTTTTCCGTCGGGGAATAAGGGCATCACTGCAGGCACGACTTCTTCCTTGGATAAGTCGATTACACGATTTATTTTAAAAAGACGGATCTCCAGAAACGTCATTGCAAGCTCTCTTCGGATGGCTCTTCGGATGGCATTCTTTAGATGTCTAGTATCGTCTTCAATTTTTTATTCGATAGGATCTAAAAAAAATTTATAATCGTAAACGTAGCACTGGACGTTAATTGTCATTGTTCGTCTCGAAAAAATTGCTTGCGGCTTTTTGCTTGTGGTGAGGGTTGTGTTAGAACAGGGCCAATGAGTTGATCGGAATTTACCGAGATGAATGATGTCAGTGGAAATTCATTGAAATCACATCGAGAAACATCGACTTTCAGTTTTCAGTTTGTATCGTATTTAAGCAAAGTACAAATGATTGCAGGTCGCCGTGAGCATGTCACTAGATAATATGTAGCATGGGGTATACCTCGTACAAGCGCCATAACTGAGTCCATTCCTCTCTATGAGCAAATACAGCGATATCACGACCGGTGTCCAGGGTTAGAAACTCATATATGGGTAGTAATAGTCAGGCAATTGAAAAAAAGATTAAAAAAAGACCCGGGGTTAAGTATAGCGGTGAATACTGGAATTAGAACTGCTTCCGACTGCCCGGTTGCACAAGTCTTATCCCGCCAGTGGTATCTGGCGACAAACTTTCGTTATCATCGCTGTCCACGTTTTGCTGCCATAAACTCACACTCTCCTCTTGATCATCATCCCCTACGCCTTTCGGATACCTTTTACCTGTCACTGTCCGTTCCCGTTCTTTGTCGCGTGACTTGGCTGCCTCTTGTTGAATAACTTCTTGCGAGTCCCACCCTTCGCTCCGGGCGGAATCTGTTACTGACGGAAAGGATAAAAGAGTACCTCGCCCACTGCTCGGAGTATCAGAGGCCGTTCTTAGATCCTGCCGTGAGGGTGAGATAGCGCGTGCAAACCGGGAGTAAATTGTCGCTGGTGCGCTCTGCACCTCTGGTTCTACCTGTATCCGTGGAGGGACGCTCGCAAACTGGTAACTATCATTTCCCGCAGGTAGTGGTAGTGCGCTGTAAGGTTCAGAGTCAATGAGACTGTTTTCATGTTCGGAAAGCTCAGGTAATGAAGGAGGTAGTGGGGGGTATCCGTCTGTTAGCCGTGGGGATCCCACAGCCAGTCGGTGTTCGTGTGTAGCTGCGTTGTCGCCTGTGCCAGGGCGAGCGTATGAATGCACTACGTCCTGACTATCAAACTTGATGGTTGGTCGTTTTGTGCGAACCGAGTGTACGGATGAGTCATCAGCGCGAGGAACAGGCGCATCATATAGTTGATGCCGCTGCATCCCACCCAGTTGGTCATCTGGGGCCAGCGAATCCCGGGCAGGCGCATCGAATGCGGCAGTAGCAGAGGGTCGATTTCGAAAATTGGGGCCACTGGCCTGGCTCATTCTTTGACTCATTCTCTTGACAGTGCGCGCACGAATGATACTGCCCACAGTACCAAATGAGCCTCGGAGGGCATCCATTCCTGGATCTTCGATACCCATAGCACCCTTTTCTTCATAGTTTTCTGTTTGTGCTCGCGCTGCCTGGAGGAGGATGGTAGATCGTCGATCGAGCTTGTTGAGCGAAGTAGGGTCGACTTTGGACATCTGGAGAATAATTATTCCCAAACAGATGACGAGGAAACCCATGATCATTGTGATAATTTGAGTAACGGGGGCACGAAGGCCTTTGAAGAGCACCTGCATGGACGTTAGAGCAAGCAACGAGGAGAACAAAATAACTTACAATCGTCGTCAACATGGAGAAAAACGTAACTGCGATGTTTTACATGAGAAGAGAAACAATAACCTGCGTCGGATTACTCACAAATAACATAATATGTGGGCGTGACTGGAAATAATTAGATATTAAAACTTATAAAAAGGTTAGGAAAAATACCCATGGCTATGAGATATGGAGAGTGGTAAGTATATAACCGGTAAAACATGATACCGCACAACATACCAGTATTGAAAAGTGCTAGCGCCCGATTAAGATAGTACACCTCCGTTACTATGATAAAATTAGATCAAGCAGGAGAAACCCATCGTAAGGCTCACTGAGTGTTACAGCTACAAAACCAAACAAGAAATACATAAACCAGAATTTAAACTAGCAGAACGTTAGATCGTTAGACTAATTAGATGAAGGGAGAATGATACGCACCTGGTTGTCGCCTCTCGCAGTTTCCACGATTGCAGCCCCGAGACCGGTCGTCACACTGACCGAAATTCCACCAATCATGCTACATACCAAAATATAATATAACATGCTTGTCTTGCCATATCTTTATTGTGTTATAAGTACGTGCAATATTAAGTACAGTGGAACTCACCTTGGCGCAAAGTAAAAAATGATGAGGAGTGCAGTTGCAATTAGTAATCCTGCATATACCAGGAAACCGACTGAGAGAAACAATTTTTGAAAGTCGCGAATGTGGCCAACAGAAGCTTCTTGCGGTCCTGTATACCATTTCTGTTAGGGAGGGGAAACGCACAAGGGGACGGCGCCATACCATTGAGGGCAATGATAACTGACCCAAGCTAGAATTGATATTGGTATCGATCATTATATAAAATTGAGTACTGCAACGTACGATGCATAGCCCACAACCCATCCACCCAAAGAAGCTAAGCTTCTCCTTTAAGAATATTGATGACAGGATCGCGCACACGACGACCGATAATGCACCAAGTGGTGTCTGAGAAAATAACGTCAGAAACACAAATTTATCTTGGGCTGCACATACCACAACAATCGCTTCAACAAATGCATACGCTGGGGAATTTTGTCAGAATAAACAACAGCCATACTTTTCACAATCGGGCGCACCAGCAAAATTACACAACTCTCCCAAAATCATCACTATAACATGGAATTCAGACGAAAATCGGAGATGTGGTGCAAGTATTAGACATACTACTCATGCCTAACCACCATAATGCCTTGCAGAAATATGAGATTTATGTGGTATGCGGAATTAACCTGATGGCTCACTGATTTCAAGTACGCAACACCTTCCCCAAGCTCTCCGCCCGCCTGCGAGCGCAGAAGACCTTTCTTCTTGAAAACAAAACTTGAGCCTATTAACAAACCACTGATAATAGCCAAAACAATGCCAACGATCTGGGTAAAAGTCAGTAACCTGACCGCCGTCCTGAGGTGAAGTTGACCTTAAGGTTGCTATTTGTGGTAATTGAGCCAGTGGCAGCGGAGGATGAAGCTGCTGCAGATGTAATTGATGGTGATGGTACAGACGACATTGTGGGTCAACGTCGTCGTCGTTGATGTTCGTGGTCAGGTTGTGGAAATGAAGAGAGCCGTCCACCTTGGTGCCGAGTGCATTGCCTTTCCTGGCATCATCGGCGTTCGGATTTTTCCCTGCCTTGGCAGCTGTTGACACTTGCATTTTGTTGTTGGGCACCATAATGATAAGTCTAATTTCTTATTGTAATTCCCGCCAATTTTATTCCAATGCTTCCTCTTCAAATTGTAGCCTGTTACCAACAATAGCCATGGTTGAGTTGGTTGAGACGTAATTAAACCTATGCATTGACATTATCAACAAGTTACATAGCACAGGTGATGATGAATTGATGCCGTAGATTGATGCCAATGGAGCTTCCATTTTGAACATACCACTACTTGATGACATCCTTACAAGCTTCACTGCAAGCTACTGCTCTACCGCTTGCTCTGCCCAAGCTATAGGCGTTTAATAATTGATATCATTTGCGACAAAATTACAACTTTACAAAGCACCAATGAACTATAATATAATATTGTTTTCCAAGTCGAAGAATTCACCCACAAGTGAAAATCCAACAGATAAAAAGATAAACTCCTTGAAGTCGTTCGCTAGCTTTTTCAAGCGACCGAGACAAAACAGTTTCCTTAAAACGCATCATGCAATGCGGGGTAAAACGCAAACGTAATTGAATTTAAAGAACAAAAAATATATAAAAATGCCAGACAAAATCCGTTTCTGCAAACAGATCCCAAGTTATGTCTCTAACGTTTCATCTGTACATGTACATCCCGAGGCTGGCCCATGCATCACATTGCACGTGGATAACGGAACAGAGTACTTCTCCGTCTATCCGGAGTTCAAATGTTGGTGTACAGTTCAACTGTTCCTGAATGTTGTTCGGCTGCTCAGTTTAACTTTGTACCTCATAAGGTTCAAAATTCCCAAAACTGGTCTATGCACTCAAAATGCCCAGACATTTTTTTCAAATTACAAGGCAAGATACTCATCAAGCGCCTGTGTCTACATCTTGCCAGTCACCAGTGCAAATGTCACGATATCAAGCACGCCACCCCGATTTTACTGGATCTTGATACACCATTATGCAGACTCTCCAAAATTGACTCGCGCATCCACTCGATGTCGGGCGGGACATGGCCCCATCATGACAAGCTTCTCAACTTAACATTTCACGAGCTAATAAGTGCTCCAATAGCTCTACGTTACTTGATTCAGTTTCTGCCCCGGGCCCTATTTTCTTCTTTATCGATGATAAAAAAACATCCCTTGAACGCCTTGGATCAACTCCACCTTCATCTAGACCTACCTCTCGTTACCCCCGATCGTTGGCATTCTGGACTTTATGATGCAAATTTGATGTCTCTTGCATAGGTTTCTTCCTTGTGGATCAACTCTCCCCTTCATATTAAGATTCCACACATCTACCCATGATGTGTCATGGATATAACGTCAACTTTCCATGAGGTACTTTGTCAAATATCAACTTGAAGAGGATTTTTATTCAGATCACAGCTAAGCGGTAAGTATCAATTGTCGAATACCATCTGAAGCGAAGATCGATCAAGCAATCTGATGTTAATGACACAGACGCTGGTACTTGTCAAGCATATTACGATGGAGCCGTTGTATCTCAGTTTCGACCCGAACATAAAAAGTGGGGTCTCTTTTATCCGATCGCGACTCAATGGCTTATTTTTTAGTTTTCTATGCGAAAGCGGCTTGTAGGCAGTCACTACCATAGGAGATCTGATTGTTAGTGCTAGCCACCTGGGCCCGGGTCTTCCTGTCAGATGATTGAAACAAATTGTTAGAAGTCCATTGATATCATGATTTAAGTTTATGGAAATTTTCGAGTAACCGCATCTGGGGCCCCAGGCGGCAACGGAACTGGAGGGAATGATTAAATCATGCCAGCTCGCTGTAGGTAAGACCTTCAAATTAGGTTCCCGAATTTTGGTGCTTAACGTGAGCATGGTAAGTCAATACCTGTTTTGTCTAGTTAGACTTGTTTGAGTGTTACAGAGGACGATGACCCGTTTATGTAGGCCAGAGCTAAACTGAATGAAAACAAATCCACGTTTAGAATAGCCAATATTTTCAAAGTTTGCTCAAGCTCCATCGGTTACGTCGACGACAACAAAAACCGCCTTCAGAGGTACGTCTCGCACTAAAACAGATCATCTGTTGCTACCAAGCGCAACAACCACTCTTGCGCCCTTAGCTCGCGTAACATACCTTTAACCTCGACTGGATATATACCTGCCAAGACATTGATTTCCAAAATTCGTTTGCCATTCATCCAAAATCGGGTCATAGTGCCAACTTTTAAGCGCCCGCTTACTTCAGTTGCAGGGTTGCTCTGCATCATTTGGACATTGAGGATATAATTTTCCAAGTGTATTTTCATGTATTCCTCCTGTAAAGTTACCCATGCGATCACTTATATTGGGCCATTCATCAACTGAAGCTTATTCGAGAAAATAAAAAGCACAAGTGATAATACATCATACAATACAAGAAGACAAATTATTTGAGTTATGAATATACTTGATCATTACCAAGACCTAGAACAAATTGTTGCGTTTTCTTCCCCCACGCGACCCGATCCTCAGGCGATCCAACGAGTGCTTGAACAGCCTGGAAGTTCTCGACAGTGTCCTTAGGAACAACAAATATGATCGCCCATTTGCACTCTGGAGTTGGTTGAAGCTGGGAAAATTCCGATGTCCTAAGGGCATTCTGAATTTTCTGAAAGCCTTTGACATTGAAGGGATGTTCATTCGTTGCCATCTGAAGCAGTACCAGTCGCGACAGGCCATCTCCAGGAGGGGTAGTAGTGTAAATTAGAGAATCGATGGTCGGAAACGTCTCTGAATACGGCTGGAGATACCCCGTTCGACTGTGATTCACAAAAGGAGCCAGTTCTTTGCCTAGCTCGTTAGTTCCAAAGCCCACCGATTTATGACCATTAGAAAATGACCATTTGAGTACTTTCGACTCTTGCGTTTCGAGGTCTCGGACACTACCTTCAAAAACACCATCGAATCGCGCAAAAAACGAGTGGACTTGTAACTCCCAAAATTTCCCAAGCATTCCACCCCTGACATCGGCTGACAGGCCCATGAGAAGGTCCTGAAACTGCCTCTTGGACTCCAAGTCTTTGATCCCGAGGTGTTCAAGAAGTTGTTCGAAAGCCCAATCTGACCGAGGCCGAAGATGTGATTCGTAATAATTACGAGCCTCAGTGAACGGAAAAATCTCAAAGAACGAATGAGAGGCACTGCGCTCCGGTGCTGTGGAGCAATTGAGTAGTTGCACAAGGTGTTCTGTATCTGTAATATTTGTGATCCCCTCTTCAACAGCTGCCTTTTCCAGTCCAAAATTGCTCAAAGACCTAACATATTCTAGGGTTGTATCCAAAATGAAGGATGGCACGACAAAGATCATTTTCCACAACACACTTTCCAGAGAGAAAAATGCTAAAAATTAACTTCAATATCATGGAATGGAACAGAAATGCATAAATATGTTAACCTTGTGGCCCAAAACTCTTCAGTTTGCCAATTTTGCATTGTAAAAAGTTTACTTTTATATTGCCTGAGCCAACTACGAGTGAATGTAGCATTAGGTGACGTCGTGATGATAATAGGAATGCCGGGGCATGCGTAAACCGCGCCAACAGGCATTGTGTGTCCTGGGAAATTCAAATCAATGAGAGCCTCAAACACTTCACCAAACGAGCTGTATGTTGCGTCCAAGGGAATCAATGTGACCTCCTCACTAACATGGAACAGAAGCCCATTCATATCTTGGAAAAGAAATGGTGTACCGTTGAGAATGTTCCGCACAAGCCGCAGATATAAGAATACTGTTTTTCCTGACAGTAACACATGTTAAGGAAACAATAATAGTAAAATTGACAAAACAAACCGATCCCCGGTGTGCCGGTGACAATGTACACTGTCTTCGTCTTTAGTGAATGCTGTTGCAAGAGTTTGTCGAGCAACCCAAATTCCGAGCGCACGCAGACTAGCTTTGGGATACGATCACAAGATTCAAGTTCTGTAAGATCAACATATTCAAGTTGGAGAGGGAACAAAGTCTTGAGTCCTTCATGTTTGTTTATTTCATCAGAATAGTTTAGAGAACCGGGGGGTGAAGTCTTTGCAGCAGCGAGTATGTCGGACTTAATGCGGAGAACCGCATCCTCATTAAGAAGATTCTTGGTCAAGCGCTCACAGAGGTTATCGTAATCCATAGCTGTAAGGGTGACAGTTCGTGACAATGTCCTGTGCGAAGCACGATTCCAGAGTTTGGAATGCCAATCGAGGAGCCAAGATGGTACTTTTAGTGAACAGCTTCAGTGCAATAGGCGGTAGATTACAATGGTGCAAACCTGAAGGTGATAGGCGCGGCCGTTTGCTGAGGGGTCCCGTAGCTGCGAATATAAACTCTATAAGATACTCGTGAAGATGATGATGATGATGACAAGAGACTTACAGGCGCCTCCTGGATCCGGCATATCTTCAACTTGGCGTTTGAGTCCAAAGGCTATTGGTAAATCTAATCAGTAACTGTTTGCGACATAGCAAAAAAGAAAATATGTACCTTCAGGTGAGACATTACTCACTGGTCCTGTTGAACAGCTCAAAATTATAATAGCTACCCATAATGATACTACAGACTCACCCTCTGTATAAAGAGCTACAATGTGGACCTGGTTCTCTGGAGGCTGTTGAGGAAAGAGAGTAGAGATTTTGCGCACGATCTTGAGTTCTTCTAGGTCATGGCTCTGTACCGCTTTTCCATCGGGGAATAAGGCCATCACTGCATCATCCATTTCCTCCTGGAAGAAGTCGATTACGCGGTTTACTTTATAGAGATGGAGCTTAGGTGGTAACATCTGCAATATGCTTCCAAGTGAGATTTCGATGGCCTCCCCAAGCTGGGCAGTGTCATTGTCAGGATTTAGTTGGATCGGGTTTAAAAGGAGCTGATGATTGTAAAGATATGACCGGATTTGTATTGCCATCGTTTGTCTTGAAAAATAATGATCTGAGGGCTCTTTGCCTAGTGGTTGTCAATGTCAGAGCCAAACAATTTGAAATATACTCCTTGAGTTTATCGGAGTTTGCCATGTAATGAGAGTCTGTGAGACATATTAAGCGTAGATTTTCGTCAGCCTTGTTAATTACCACATCTAAAGCAAATGTATCACAAAAGTAAGGAGACGAGACGATGATAGTAATAGATGGAAATGAGCAGAAGCAGAACTTGACAAATTGAATAAATACCGCCAGGAGGAAAGATTAGACCGTATATCTCCAATTCAATATTCTACTGTCTCTGGTGCGTCAAACCCATCGACCGTGACATTCCATGCCCATCTGCCTTCCAAGAAACCATTGGCTGTATCTTCCAAAACAATCTCATTTCGTTTTTGGACGTAGACCTGAGTTGGTGGTTTGAATAAATCATCGATTATATTCATAGAAAGGAAGCTCACAGTTTTGTCGGTTACCTTCTGCCTCAACGAGGGAATAGCCTCAGCTTCGATCGGTGATTCGAGAAGCTCGGACAGGTCTTCGACGGCTTTCTCTAAGTCCCTATTTCGAAACGGTGGAATTCTATTTCTTGAATAAATATGGTGGAAAACATACCTTTGATTGTCTTCATACAAATCCTTCTGATTACCTCGTGCTAGATAGTAAGCCATCGCATAGGTCCATTTCAACGTCATCCTGCATTTGTCCACCTCCTCGACAGCTTTCTTCATGAATTGGACCTCAATCCATGTGAGAGCAGAAGTGATTTGCATGTCTTCCATTTTCTTCTCGGTCTTGGCGTATAAATCTAGAGACAGTCGTGCGGATTGTTCGTGGTTTGCCCATCGGTTGTAATACTACCAATGTATTAATGAATAACATATACACTCGACAAGAAATTTAATCTCACATGTAGATAACGCTCTAGAGAAGCACGACTCTTGCTCTGAGCATCACGCGCGTCGATACCAGCTTTCTCGTCGTAACGGTTGCATGAGTACCATGCCGTCCCGTGCTCGCTCCACGGGCCTATTCACGTCAAGATTAGCACACAACAATCGCCCCGACTTACAAATAAGTCTTACCCATGCACACCCAACAAAATTCATGCTTGCACTTCTTACATGTCATATGGCTAGCAAACCAATGTATTAGCACTAGCTTCACTCACGAAATCAAACAACTCACTTGCACCCCCCATTCTTCTCAATTGTACTCTGACACTGGCTACACTCCTTCGTATTGCTCTTGATCCAGTTCGCTGTCTCGCTGTCGTCCCTGCACTTCTGTAGCCACATTTTCGCGACGCCACATATCACTGGCCTGTGATCGCCCTCAATCGGACACCCAAAGCAGAATTTGTGCTCCTTCCCTAGAAGAGCCAGCCCCCCAGGCGACATCAGGCTTTGCGACGCACTCTGACTGCTACCACCCACCCCTCGCGCGCCGCATGAGACGGTAGGAACCAGGCTGGTCAGACTAGATTTCGATGCGGCAGCAGGGCACGAGACCGTGTTGGTACATGAAGGATACGGGCAGAACTTGAGATTGGGGTTACAGCCAACAAAGTGGCGCACGAGCAGCTCCTGAAAGCGCGACCAAGCTGCGGCGTTCTCCGCTTCTTGAACCATGTCGCTTGCCGGAGCACCAGGTTCGGGTACTAGGAGTTCGTGCATAAAGGCGTCCGGCACGATAAGTGCGCAGCCTTCAGCCATACAGCGGATCGCGTGCTCGCCTTCGTCCTTGATTTTTGAGGTGATATATAAGATCCAGCAGTTGGAGCAGAAAGTATGGGCACAATCCAGAGATAGAGTCTTCAAGTCTGCACCTTCGTCGAAACAGATCGGGCAGACGAAGGGCGCATCAGATTTAGACGCTTTGAGCGCTTTAGGGATTGAAAATGGCGCAATCGGAGAAGTCGGGGAAGATTTATTAGTTGATTTAGATCCTGACGCAAATCCTAGGAGTTTGGATGATGAGCGTAGGGGCCGACGAGCAGAAGTAGATGAAGTGGCGGTGGAAGAAGATTGCGTGCGAATTGGTGCTCCTGCCAAAGGAGACCCAGGTTCAGGCAAAGAAACTCCAGCAGCCACCATTATCTTTGTAGGATTATCCATATATTTCTCAATCAAGCGCTCTTTATTCCATTTACCATTGCGCAGTAGCAAACTAGCACTACTTGCCTGCATAAAGAGATGAGGAAGGAGGAATAATAATAACTGGGTACATAACTTACATCTACTCCAAAGATGCCACAGATGTGATCTACGTCTTTCTGCATCAGCCTCTCCACAGCAATTTGACTGAGCGACTCATAGTCGATTTCATATGGCTTGCTTTTGACCTTGGCTGTAACTTTGAAATCGTCATTATAGTTATCCATGTCCATTCCGTCGTCAGATTGTTCTGGGGTATAAAGAAGATCAGCAAACGAGTGCTATGGCAGTAAAATGACTGACCATCTTCCTGAGTTCCATCCAGCATGTCCTCATCTTCGTCGTAAGCATAATCGTCATCTGAATAGTCCGAATCTGAACCCATTTCCAGGATATTATAGTTTAGAAGTACTTGTTATTGAGATCGATGAACGTTCTCCTAGATTTACCGCGTAACTCAGGATGGGAGCTCCTTCGGCAAGATGCTTTAAGACCCCCCCTGACGGTCACGTGCATTCACAGATTTGATGAGGCCGGTGGCTGTTAATTTAATGTTGGTAAGTATTTTAGTCATTCATTGTCGCGCAGTGTCATCCCGGAACCGTCCAGGAGGTATTTTTTAATAAAACATTTAGTCCATGGTGGCTAAAGCGTCCGGACCAAAGTTCACAAGTGCTGATATCATTATTCAGCCATCACACTTGCCGCCGACTTGCCAATCTAACTAAAAGCACCCAAATTTTATCCTTAATAATCATAAACTGATTTCGTTTCGTTGACGGGGCTCATAAAAGAAATCTCGTATATGCCAATGTATAAATCGTACATGTCCATTTTGTCCATTTTAATAATTAATCAAATCATCAATGTAGGTCATGATATGCAGTGAAACGACGGTGTGGTTGCAATAATCAATCAGAGAATTGATCATACAGAATAAAAAAAGTAATCAACTCGGCAATGGGAATTGGAGAAAAGTAGGTCCAGCAACTGTGTTATCATCTGTAACTGAAGTATTGTTGGTAGTCACAACGGCAAAAACAGCACCCTCGAGATTGGCAGGGATGGCAACCTTGCCATTATCGACGGGGACGAATGTTTGGTTAGGACCGGTGATGAAGGCAACGAAAACAGGCGTGGCGGGTGGCGCTCCCGATGCGGTGTACTCTACAGAAACAGAGGATCCTGGGTTTACAGTCCCTGTGAGGTTAAGCAAAGGGAATGGTCCCGCGGGTAATGGTGGATTAGTGGAAGGACAAGTGGCGATGAACGGAGTGACAAGAGTAATAACTTGTCTTATGGTCAACGGAGTCTTGGATAAATATAATTAGAATCGTGTGGAGGCGAATAACGAACAAACATACATCGAATGCACCGTTCCAACCGGCGCCTTTGTTAACAGCTGCAGCTACCCAGCTAGCGTGGCGCGCCTCTACAGCCAGGATGGTAGCGGCGTCGGTCAAAAATGCCTTGTTGGTAATTTCCTGGGCAGCTCCAATATACGCACTAGTACCTAGTGGGTAAATGGTAAACTGACGGCAAATAACATGGGGTGAGGGATTCTCGTACCAACAGTTTCAAAAATCTGACTCAAAGCGGTGAATGATACTGGATCAGTGTCAGGGCTGCATAGGGAGTAAATAAAGCAGCACGTAAGTATATAAGATTCGCGTACAAGTTATATGTGCACGCCTGTGTCGCCTTATCACCTAAGGCAGCCTCCAGAAATTTGACATGGGTCGCCTCGTGAGCGCTGATTTGCTCGAAACGCTTGCGAACAAATGGAGGGAACCCGGCCTTGGCAAACGCCTGTGCGTCAAATTTCCCTAGCGCACTAGCGTAAAAGTTGCTCTCGAGATGCTCGAGAGTGAGAGCAAAGTTGAACACATCAGTATCTATAGCAGTTTATGAGTTATGAACACGGCAGAGGATTACTAAAAATTCTGACCATTGATTTGCGGGGCCGCACGAATAGCTAAAGCGTTAACTTGCGATAGGAAGGCAGCGATGGAAGAAATAAAAACGGCTGTCTTCATGTTTGAAAGAAAAGAGTTTACTGGAATAAACTGTCGAGTATTAGCACGGTGCCCAAGACTTTATATAAGCTTTATACGCCACTGCACGGGCTTCTCGGGGATGCATGGATTTCTCGGGGATGCATGAACTTCTCCGCGATGCATGGCCTTCTCGGGGATGAATATCCACAAGCAAGGGCAAAAACAGCATTTCATAAAACCTATCGAGGTTTTTTGTCTCTGACTTATTACTGAGCGTGATCGCCCTGTCGAAAAAATCCAGGTTGACAAATTTGCGCCAACACGCGCCGATATGTGCATCATCTATGCGCGCATAACACCTTTTTCGCCTGTCACTGTGTCAGATTCGAAGATTTGATATGACATGTATGACATCGGCGTTAGCTGGGTCAACACCTATTATTCCAGTCGGACAAACCGTAGATTATCACCTACTTCGGCTTGACAAGCACATATGGGTTATAAAGAATTGAAATCTCTTGACAGTAAGCAAGTACCGCGCTAGGTGTTGACGATTCATGGGCTCAAGTTAGTCAACTGCAGTGCGCAGAAAAGCGCAAGTTCAAAGGTCAACCAGTCGTGCATGTGCATGATGTCACGATGCTGCTCGCATCAACGCCTAAGTTGGCTTACTGGTGTAAATGTATGTATAGCACTCACGAGTGTGAGTCATTCAGTCAACAAATGGTACGACTTGACATTTTTAATTAAGGCCCATTAAAAAAGTCATCGGACTACACCACTAGGAATTTGATAGGTGCGTAAGCTAGTCGACGGCATTGCTATATGGTTGTTCGTTTACATAAATCAGGAAAGCACGAATCTACGTACGTATTCATGTAATGCTCAAGTTGCGAGGAGCCTGAGGATGATGGAACTTTATGGTGGCTGTGGCGATGACCGTGGCGATGCGATCAAGGCACGTCACGTTGAACTCTCGCTCATCTGCGACGTGCGTGCGTAAATCCGCTGAAGCTCGTGGCTCCGTCGCTGTGGTGGCAGCTGTAATGCAATAGACTCCAAATAGACACAGCCAGCTCAGTTATTCTACCCCTTGAACGTTTGAACGTTTGAACAATTAACATGCAATGTTGAGACAAAGAAGTCGTGACTTACACAAGGCAACTTGTCGCGCTTCGTCGTCGTGTACATCCTCGTCAGCTACCAGCGCCAAACTAGCGTCTTCCATTGTTAATTCTTGAAGGACCAGTCCCTTTATTACCTCCGTTTTCTTGGCTTGGAATCGGTAACGCAAGCAAGCCTGCGTCATACATCCCATTCCAGCTGAAAATGAAACCCGTCGTCCTAAGTCTTCAACCTTCAAAAAGGCGATTTTTTCTCCCAGCATCCGCTCGCCAGAGTCGCCACTGAGAAAAGAGGGTATTTGAGTCTACACGCGGATTATGCGAAGATGTCCATGCCCATTGCCAATCGCTAATCGCTACAGCATTGATAAATTACCATAAAAGTATCCCCGCCTAAAAATTAGTAAAATGCATAACGAAGACTCAAAGTTGGACGAGATGAAGTCGGGTGTATCGACTATCGAGTAGTGGACAAACAGATCACAATGTTTATGATAAGCGTGTGGTTTATCAATTACCCTAGTAGAGGAAAGACTATGGAAATCAGAATACTTAGATATTTGAAAGGCTCGCAGTGGATGTCACATGGATGTGCCAAAATATCAAATATCATTAAGATGCGAGACGATTATAAAACATGGCAAACTATAAAAATAAAAATAAGACTGGGTGGTTGAAGTACATTGTAAAATTCTTAGAATAGAATCTAACACACGAATGGATATTGCCTGAATGAAAGAAAGTGAGTTGTGGGATGGGCTCTCGGCATTAAAGTCATCCGTTTTGATCAGTGGTACAAGGCTTTGATAAGATCGGATGCCCTCTCAGCAATTGCGTAGGTCGGGCCCTGGGTATGGGCACTCGGGATGAATGGCTTTAAACAAAAATCATTAGCTGCGGAGTTGTTTCAGCAAGCCATCAAACTACATACCATAACAGAAGCATCAACGACACGCAACCCAAGGACCTTTTTGACCCTCAGATCCGGATCAACGACTCCTGATGAGGAACCCTTAGGAGACATGCTACTCGTTCCAACAGGGTGGAAGATTGTGCCAGCATTGGCTGCTACATATGCATCGATATCCGCATCTGTCGTTGTGTTTGCGAGTGCCGGGGAAGGTCCAATTGTATAGCCATTCCATGCAGGTGCAGACATGAATAGCTTCGCAGACTTGACAGCCTGGCGCATAATTACCCTGTCGTACTCGTTGGTCAAAAGACCAGGGTCGATGATGGGAGCATCGAAGGGATTGTTTGATCGAATTTTGATGGAGCCACGCGAGGCTGGTGATACAACAACGGTTGCAATACCGATGAAGTTTCCGGTGGGAGGCACGTTACGGACAGGAATTCCATTCTAGAGAAGTTAGAGTCAAAATTTGGTAATGGGTTTTAGCTAAATGTAAAGGTACTTACAGAGACGAATATTTCGTAATGAGGAGAGTTAGGTCCAGAAGGAGTGTCAGGCTTGGGTGTCTGGACAGTCGGAGGGAGACGCATGAAGCCGATATGAGAGGCTATGGTGTCCACGAAAGGACCCGTCTTGTTTCTCCAAAGTGATATGTCGCGGGCCATCACAGTCGGATCGCGTAGCGGTGTCTCGAAGGTTTGCGTCGAGTTGACTAACCATGCGTTGCCCAGGACAGGATGATCTGACATATTCTCGCCAACATCAGGGAGGTTCACAAGCGATTTCACTCCAACAGCTTGCAATGTTTTAGCGTTACCAATGCCAGAATTAAGGAGGATGTGCGGGGTGCCGACGGAGCCCGCAGATAAGATAATTTCCTTTTTCGCGGTTAAGCTATTCAAAGGGCCAGCTTCACACGGAATGTTCAACTCGTTGCAATAATCAAATATATGACAGATGAGGACATACCTCCATCATTTTGGCGGAATTCTACTGCTCTAAATCCAGGAGTTGCGCCTTTATCGGTCTGCACGACCCTAGACACACGCGCGTTGACGAGAACGTAAAGGTTGGGGCGGTTGATGAATTGTGGCCCTAGATATGCAGTGGCTGAGCTAGCGCGGTCGACATTGTTGATAGTACTTTGTAAGAAACCTGCAGGGCCATGAGCAAAAAAAAGAAAGGAGATAAACATAACACACCCATTCCGAGTTGAGAGCCTGAATTGTAATCCAGGTTAAATTTGAAAATACCCCCTAAACGGTGAATAGTGTCAATGACTTGGTTGTCAACAGGTGTCGGGAATCCATCAAGACTGGTCGCGAGGAGTCCTTTCGATGTGTGGATTAATGGATCATATTGACCGGCTGTATTGTGGTGGTCAGCTGGAGCCGTCCACTTTTCGAGTTTGATATAGTATGGAAGTATGTTCTTCCAGGACCAGCCGCTGTCGCCAGAAACAGCTGCGTATCTGTCAAAGTCTTCGCTGCTAGCACGAGTGTACACTAAAGTTAAATTGAGTCATGCTTGCAGTTTATTGGTTGAACAGACGACTAACTCATATAATCTGTTCACCAAAGCGTTAGATCGTTTCTTAAATTATGTTGAGTATCAATACTTACTAGCAGAGCTGCAACCGCCTAGAACGTGTCCACGCGGATATGCAATGACACGGTTGGCGAGTCCAGTTTGGGCCACGGTCGTGTAATTATAATCCCATGGGGTGTTGGGAGTGACCTGAACGGCGAGACCAGGGACTTGGATATCGAGGATACCGTCGTTTCTATTCAGGCAAAAAGAGAAATATTAGCATCGACTAATGAGTTCAAGAAGTCATATATACTCACGACGGGCCTGCTTCCAGGACGAGCACCTGATATGCAGGGTTTTCGCTCAACCGGTTGGCTACCACGTTTCCTGCTGTTCCACCTGCGGAAATGAACATGAGAAACAAAGGTTGAGGGGTGAGTCGTATTGTAGGGTAGCCTACCTCCAACAATAATGAAATCAAACTGTTGGCGAGGTAAATCCTTGACATCGTCAATGAGCTTGGCCTTGGCGCCAGGGGCTGCAATGAATGCCAGAGCGAGAAATACGGTGGTTATGAGCTGCATTGCGTCAAGTCAAAGCAAGCTAAGTAAGTTGATGATTTTTTTTCTACCAAGTAGCTTGCATTTTATATGTCCTTTCTTGTCTCTTGGTTCCTTGAAACCAACCCTGAACGGCAAGCAAAGTATCCTGCGAGCACGCAGAACGAATACGCAACAAATTGATTTCGATTGTCGATTGTCAATTTACCGCGCTCCCTGCATAGCTTTGGATTAACGAGATGGGGCGGTTACGACTGGCCATCAATGGAATGCAGAAAAATATCTGATAAAGGATTTTAGAATTGAAACAAGGGTTAAATTTTGCAAGGGAGAAACGGAGACAAGTACATTTTCGGCTCCACAGAGCCCTGCATTATTCGCAATTTATATTCGTAATCCAAAGATATGAAGCTATAGATTGTCAAGTTCAAACGAGTCACCCCCGTCCCCGTAACGGCAATACACGGAGAACCGTTAGTTTGTTGTATGAAGGAAGCTTAAGGTCATTGTGGCTCTTCAAAGGCCTCAGTAATCTAGTAAATCGACGGAGTTTGTAAAGAGATCAATAGCATATTTGAATCTTGACAACTAGAACACTTTACTTCGAAGATTTCGGAAGTCATAGTTGAAGGCCTATACAGGCACCGAGAAGTCTCGGCTCTTGATGCACATTTTTTGACCTCAGGGATTTCCCATTTCAAGGTATAGCAGGGTTACGTCAAACAACAAATCCTCCTCGGAGCATGACGAGATGTCGAACAAGAAAAAACATGCCCAATATGATTGCATCGACATCTATCACCTGGATGAATAACTTACCCGTGGCGTCAGCACTAATATGCATCTCTGGGAGTGAAGATGTTTACAAATCCAGATGATCATCAATCGTGATGTCAATCTAACTGTTGGAATCCTCAATGGATCCAGATTAGCTGATGACACATTTTTGGCCGATTGCCTATAATAAGATACACACGAATCTAAATAAGCACAACAAAGAACTTCTGCGTTTCAGGAGCAGAGTTCCACGCGAGGAGCCGAGAAGATGGATACCGCAAAGGCCGTTGACCGCAACTTGAGGCTTATCGCTTCAATATGATCGGGTTGATCCCTGCCAGAAATTATCTCAGAGCCAGGAAAACAGGGCGGCAGCATTTTTTGACCGAGCTTAGGAATGCTAATGGGATCTAGTCCTCTTTAGATATCTTGTTATCGTTACTGATGAGGCCCATTCGATATCACTACCACATGAACCTTGGGCCCTTTCTTTGCAAAATCCAGGCAATGCAACGCATCAGTTCTAGGGAAATCCCAGGAATCTCGGCATATGCAGCGTACCTACGTAAATAGAAAGATGCGATGTCTACACTCTGTCTCGGAAGTACTAGTAGGGTAATTACGTAAGTGCAATTCTGCACGCAAATTAGTTTGAACTCACGTCGCGTTTGTCTTAATGCAATACAAATTCTCAGCTCCAAAGAGTTGAGAAAGAAATGTTTGAGAGAGCGATGCCAAATAAACGACGCGTTGTTGAGTAGTGTTTGTTTGGTTTGGGGTATGTAGCACAATACGACACTTCTAGTACCAAATTGAGTACCAAACTTCAAAGTCATTGCCAACTGTGAAAACGGTTTAATTTACTGTTATTCTATGTTATCTTACGGAAGTGAGCAGCATAACCTCATACATATGTTCAAAATTCATCTTCCAGATTAATTTATCCTGCTGAAACCAGATTTATCCAATTGCGTGGAACTCTAGTCCATCAGTCCATCATCATCATGGTTCAGGTCGAGAAACGTCTTATGTGGCATCCCCGACACAGCAATAAATTTATTGTTGGCGGAAACTCTCAAATAATACTCTATGAATGGGCCTCAACGTTTCCAGAGATTCGGCAGGTCACCTCACAGCAAGACTTACATCATATGAAGGTGTGTACATATCACATTGTTTCTCTGTCTATTTTCACGACTAGTTTATCTTTTCCAATGTCAAGTTATCTATTATATATGCAGAATCTAATAACGCGTCAATAGTGCTTTGCTTGGTCTCCTGACCCAACTTTCGAGGACTTAATTGCTGTTGGCATGAGCACCGGGAAAGTTGATTTGATGCGTCTCGAAGCATCAAAACATGCACGGCAAAGTAATGTTCTGTCTCACGGTCCAATCGTTTCCTTGCCTGCGAGAAATTCGCGAGCCTGCAATGCTTTGGCGTTTTGTAATGTCGATCCCAATTATCTCGCTGTCGGTCTCGACAAAGTACGTGGCGATTGTAGTCTCGTTATTTGGGATATTAGTTCAACATTGCCGCTGCTATCTTTATCTTCAGAAAGTAGCTCACATGACCCCGCTGCTAGAACTCTTCCGTCTCGACCGCAACCACAAATTCCACGCGTTGATAACTATCCCCGCCCCGATCAACGGGTTCTTCAGCAGCACGCGCCAACTGAGGTTGTTTCATCCCTCTCATTTCTGCCAACATCGACCCATTTACTCCTGGCCAGCATCTCTCACCGTTGGTTCCGTCTTTTTGACCTCCGCGCCTCATCAAGCAGTGTAGTCAATGTCGCTTCAAAAGTGAACGTTATTGCGACAGATCCTTATGATGCTCACCGAATTGCTTGTTGCGGTGACGGGGTTATCACAGTCTGGGATTCTCGCAAGCTGGTGCAACCTCTCATGAGCTTTTCAGAAAGGGATGCCAGCGCAGATGGTTCACAGCTAAGGCCCACAGCGGGGTATGCTAATGTTGAATTTTCTACTACGCGTAGGGGATGTTTGGCTTCGCTTGAGAGAGATGCTGGATATGTGCGATTTTGGGATCTAATGGAGGCAAAGCCATACACATCTGAGCAAAGTACAGGGCATGGTTATCTAGCCGACAACGATAGGACCTGGAAAGAGGCGAACAAACTTGCACGGCGCTCATGGGCTGCCAACTTACCATGGCCAACTGGTCATCAACAACAGCACTCGCCAAAGGAGAAAGATACTTCTTCTAACGATCCTACTCTTTCTCTCCTTATTTCGGATACTCGTCGGAGTGAGTCATAATAAAGCTTGTACTGTTACATCTAATGTTTTTGTTAGCGAAATTATTTGCCCGGCCGTTGGCGTCGTTTGCCCTCGTGCCTGACCCAAATAATCCTCACCCGCTAACGTCCAAAGTCGTTGTTGTCAACAGAGAAGGCGATTTAGAGATAAATGCTGTATACGATACACCAAAGCAAGCTAATTGGAGCCCACGCGGTGACCTGGTTATTGGTGCAGGTGTTGCACTCAAAGTGATCCAAGGATATCACGACAAGGAGCACGAGGAAGGTGTTGTTATGGAGGCACCGCGAGCACCATTATCGCATGTTTATAATGCTGATACATTTAGTATCCGAGAACAGTCATTACGATCTGGAGACAGTCATTCGCGTAACGGGTCCCTTCGGCGAGGACGGACGGAGGCATCAAAAGACAGCTCACTTCCACTTCTGTTCGGGAGAGACGACGACGTTTTTCCAGCCTTGAGTGGAAGTAACACAGCAGCACCAACCGGACTGTCCGTTACTAGGCCCGGGAAAGGAAGAACCTATAGTCCCGCATCATTGAGAAAGTATAAGGGTCCAGATCAGTCTGATTCTGTTAGGGCAAGGAATAAGCGCTCCCTCTCACGAACCGATACCGTACCTGCACGCCTAGATGAAATTTCTCCTGACGCAGCAGAGCTCGAGACCTCAGACCAAGATCGACATGGTAATCCGAATTTAGCGCATAAGTCCCCCGGGGCGCAGTCGAGAGGTGTCAGTCATGTTGTAGAAGACGACATATCAATGGTCATAAGGAGGCGAACTTTGGCGGGATACGGACTCAGTCAAGTAATTGGGTTTTGGAAGCTTATATAAAAAACTAATGATTTCTTAATAGCCCAGACACAACATTTATGTTACACAAAATCATTCAGCAGACAGCGGGAGTCATCCCCCCATTCAATCCTTGTCTGAGCTCTGGGCTTGGCTTAGTTGTATGTTTCCCTTATGTGTATATGATTTTCCCTCATCGATTATGATAGATTCTCAGGAATTCCTCTGTAGCCCTACTCCTCGTTTACATGGATACGATTTCTCCTATCAAGGTATTATGGGGATCTGGGAAGGTGTCATACCTATGTATAACCGACCTGATTCTGAGGAAGTAGACGAAAGTTCTGCTACTTTTCAGCGATCTCTCCTATTAGAGCCGACGCCCGTTGGGCGATCTACGCACTCCTCTTTTAGTAAAACCCTCGATCCTGCAACCGACAGATACCCAACCAGTGTGAACACTTCGGTCGAGGACCTTGATGACTGGCAAGATGCTCTGACAGAGTTGACAACACGCATCGGGCCAGATCGCACACCATGGAAATCAAATACATCAATATCAAAGCCTTTGCAACGACAACTGGCCCTACAATTATGTGGTTGGAGTATGAGAGAGGAAGACCTATTGGCCACCATTAAGAGGTACTTGTGCAAGGTTACATTAAAACACGATACTAAGTTTTTCACGCAGGTGGGAGAAAGAAGGGAAGACTTCAAGAGCGGCATGTTGGTTGATATTCACAAAAAATTATTCTAAGGCAGTCGATCTCCTTATGAGAAGTGAAGGTAACTCGCTCATCCCCCCTCTCTGTCTCTGATTGAACGTGAATTATGAAATAGATGAAGCTCATCGTATGATGTCGGGAACTGTTGCTGCTCTCATACCTCAAGGATCTACAACTCCGCCTCAAAGAAGCTTCGAATTGAGGGAACACTGTGAACGTCTCATCGTTCGACTTCAAGATCCCTACTTTCGTGTTATGTTAACGCATCTTGCAATCGGTGATTGGTCAGAAGTCCTCCAAGAAGACGTTCTTCCGTTCCGCGAGCGTCTCGCTATTGTCTTTCAATTTCTTGATGACAAGGCTGTTTCCGCTTATCTTCGTCGTATGACTGACCGCGCATGTCAACAGGGTGACATCGATGCTCTCATCCTTACAGGATTAACTAAGCCTGGGATGGATATACTCCAAGCCTATGTGGACCACACTGGGGATATACAAACAGCTACAATTCTTAGCTCATACGTCTGTCCTCACAAACTGGTGTATCCCAAGGCGGAAAGGTGGTTAAAAATGTATCGTGATTTATTAGATGGATTTAAACTACATCACCATCGAGTGGGATTCGACATCGAAAGGGGACAGATCTTGGGTGATGCTATTCAGAGTGGGGAAATGCCTCCAGTTGAATGGGTGCCAAAACAGATTTTGATTCGATGTCATTATTGCAACAAACCTATCTCGAAATTTGGAGGCCCACTGGCAGCAAGGCAGACTGGTAAAGTATGTACTATGATTACATTCTTGTTTTACGCCTTCATTCAAATAATTTTGTAGCCCTCTGCTTGTCCACATTGCAATCGGTCTTTACCTAGATGCTCAGTCTGCCTCTTAACACTTGCTATACTGTATGACGCGGCTAGAGAAGCAGAGCTAGAGTATTCACACTATAAGGGTTAGTATCAGACAAATCTCTCCATTATCCCCTTCTCACTATGAAGGTCCATAGATACAATAGATGACGCCATTGTTATATGCCAAACATGTCGACATGGCGGACATGCTTCACACATCCATCAGTGGTTCTTTGGTGAGGATGGAGGTAGAAATCATGACGTGTGCGCAGTTGCAGATTGTAACTGTCGATGCGCATCGGAGTTCTAGGCGTTTACACAAAATATTGTGAAGCTAAATATTATTATTAAGGGTAAAGCAGCAAAGTTATTATATACTGATAGGTTGACTGTGCAATTTCAATTTAAAGCAAGTAAGAAGCCTTGATAAGGTCTGAGGCCCTTTCAGCAACAGCGTATATGGGAGCTTGTGTATGCGCGCTTGGGATATAAGGCTTCAAGGTGCTAGAATGAACATGAAGTCATAATACGAGATAAACAGACGTACGAAAATCGAGGCATCCACTACGCGAAGGCCAGTCACTTTCTTGACGCGTAAATCAGGATCGACCACTCCATGATGTGCACCCTTTGCTGACATAGCGGCAGTTCCGACAGGATGAAAAATAGTTCCAGCGTTTTGAGCAACGTAAGCGTCCAAATCAGCATCTGATGCTGTCGCATTGGCGAGGACTCCAGTTGAGCTCAACACATAGCTTGCGAAGTATGGCGATTCGGCAAATTTCTTCGCAGTTTTAACTCCCTGACGCATGACCGCTTTGTCGAAAGTAGTATTTAATAGACTAGGATTGATAACTGGAGCATCGAGGGGATTGTTGGATGCAAGAGTGATGGTACCCCGTGAAGACGGAGAGACTACAACACTGACGATAGCAAAGAAGTTTCCCATTGGGGGGACGTTGTGAATTGGGAGGCCATTCTAGAAAATCTGTGAATTACTATTACCAAAAAAAATATTAAACCAACCGAAATAAATATCTCATAGTGAGCGCTCTTCGGTCCTGCTGCAGGATCAGGGCCATCCAGTGTTTGATTAGCGGGCATACGCATGAATCCAACATGAGAAGCGACGTCATCGACAAATGGACCTGTATCGTTTCTCCACAGCGCGAGATCTTCAGCATACACACTCGGGTCATGGGCAGGCGTCTCAAATGTGTCCGTAGAGTTAGCAAGCCAATGGTTTCCCAATACGGGGTGATCAGTCATGTTTTGTCCGACGTCTGGAAGATCGACCAAAGGTTTGACGCCCACTGCTTGAAGACTACGACTGTTTCCAATCCCGGAATTCAGCAAAATATGGGGCGTTCCCACAGCTCCAGCTGACAGGATAACTTCTTTGTTAGCTGTTAATCTTTGAACAGGTCCGTCTGTCAATTATCGCGTTAGCCTGCCGAATATTTGAAACCCAAGCTGTTAGCACATACTTCCATCATTCCGGTAGAATTCAATTTCACGAAAGGCCGGTATTGACCCACCGCTAGTTTGAAGCACTCGCGATACTCGTACATTAACAAGGACATATAAGTTTGGCCTGTTTATAAATTCAGGACCCAGATAGGAGGCCGCAGAGCTACTACGTTGTGCGCGGTCGATGGTACTTTGAAGGTAGCCTTGAAAAGTGTTAATGAAACGCACAAAAATGAGAAAGAATGTCCCGGCGTACCCATCCCAAGTGGCGAACCATTATTCATATCCTGGTTAAAAGAGAATTCTCCACCCAGATAATCAATAGTTTGCATTACTCTGCCATCAATCGGCGTAGGATAGCCGGTAAGACTGACAGAAAGAATCCCATTGTGACCATGAACAGACGGATCAAACTGGCCAGTAATATTGTGATTGTCAGCCGGGAGTGTCCATTTCTCGCTCTTGATAAAATATTGGAACATGTTTTTCCAGGACCAGCCGTCGTCTCTTGTCACTGCGGCATAACGGTCGAAATCGTCGCTGCTTCCTCGGGTATACACTACGACGCAAAGCTTAAGTTATTTTGTGAAGCCGATAGATTTTCGTAAACGTACTCATATAATCTATAGAATAGATATTGAATCAGTTGTTCGAGGTCGCAGGAGCTCCTGATACGTACTAGCCGAGCTGCTACCACCCAAAACGTGACCCCGAGGATAAGGGATTGAACGGCCAGCAAGACCTGGTTGAGCGACGGTCGTATAATTATAATCCCATGGAGTACCTGGGGTTACTTGAGTGGCAAGATAAGGCACTTCGATCTCCAACACCCCCTCATTTCTTTACGAGGCAAGGTTACAATTTATTTGAAAACGGTAATGAAATACTAACGTTGGTCCTGCTTCGAGGACAAGGACGTTTACAGCCGGATTTTCGGAGAGTCGGTTTGCCACAACATTTCCTGCAGTACCCCCTACAATAGTACGTTAGACAATTCGAATGAATTACTAATCTTACAGACCTCCTACGATAATGAAATCAAAGTCGTGGTGAGGTAGATCATCGGCATTGTCAATGATCTTCCCATATCCGCAAGGGAATAAAAGAGAGGCAAGCGCCAAAGATATAAATGCTGTCTTCGGGGGATACATAGGGTGGACCGCGAACTGGAAAATTATAGAGGCACTCCCCATCCTTTTATGTTTATTCTTTCTTTCTTCTTTCATTCTGGTAAAAAACGCTGCGATACAGCATCAACGAAACCAATTCCGCGTATCAACTTTGGACATCGCTTATTACCATGATACGCTCGCCATCCGCACAACTTCAAACATTTTGCAAAGATACAGACTTATTGTAGACGTGCCCGAGCCTCTTCACGCAATTCGAAGACTGAAGTTTTCCCTGACAGAGGAAGATCACATGGAACCTATCTTGGATCACTATGTAGCTTTCGTCACAAAACAACTGTGTGTGAGTTGGTGAGCGCAAGAAAGCATATGGGATACATGGTATAATGGAGCTCAAAGTCGCCCGATGACTCGCCGCGAAAAGTTTACGTGCTATGTGCAAATCTGATGTGAGCCGATTAACATCGATTCGGCCCCAGGTCCATTGTCTTCAAACATGTGGACGCCCAAAGTGTGGGCTTATCACATAGCCATATGATTCAGCTTGTTTAACACCTTGTCGAATAAAAAAATCTTCGTATAATGGGTCTAGAGTTGTGCGACTTACTTGAGCATGTGCTGTGCTCTTCATCTTAACATCAACTGATGTCCCGGGTTCGGGATGGAGACTTTTTGACAGCATACCGTGACCGGTTGACCTAAGATCTAGGAGCCTGATTTTGACAGACAAGTGATGACGCGACTGACGCGACTGACGTTCATTAATAATGATTGAAAGGGCCGAGGAGGTTACCATCTGATGCATTTCACTGAAGCGGAGCAGTCGCTTGATGAAGTTTTTGTTCAGGAACAAAAGATATAATTGTACATGGCTTGCTTGACCTGCTGGCATTGGGATTCGCAGCTCTCAGTAAGTTAAGTATTGTCATACCAACCATTAGAACATTTTCTAAGAAGCTTGGATAAACTGTTTTAATGTCAGTCGAGGGGGAGCGAAATAGTCAGATTCTAGATCTGTCCTGAAGGTCCAGGTGTAGGGCCAGTAGCAACAGGGGCGACCTCGACTGGCTTCATAGCAGGGAAAAGGAGCACTTCCTTAATATCTAAGAATCGGAACCAGTAAGGATAAAAAAAGAACCCCAAGGAAAACAAGTTTCTCACTCGTTGAATCTGTCAAAAACATGACAAGGCGGTCAATGCCAATACCCCATCCACCTGTCGGGGGAAGACCGTGCTCCAGGCTAATTGCGAAGCCTTAAGTCATAATCAAAAGACAACAAGTTTGACGTACGCATCAATGAAGGTCTCATCTATCCCCTGAGCTTCGTCGTCACCCTGTTCCTTTTGTCTCACCTAGATAAAGAGAAATCGGTTAATAAAATACAGGAAGTCACCCAATGCGGACCTTACCTGCTCTTCGAAGCGCAACCGCTGTTCGAAAGGGTCGTTCAATTCTGTGTAAGCATTGCAGAATTCCTTGCCACACATAAAACCTTCAAAGCGTTCGCAAAGGCCAGGTCGTGATCGATGCCACTTAGCGAGTGGAGACATCACTTGAGGATGACCGACTATTGTACTAATAAGCTATTGTCGTGCATCACAAATAAAGAGATCGCTTGCCAATGAAAGCAGGTGATACGCATAAGGGTTCAATAAACTCGCCAACGAGCTTCAAATGGTGTCAGCTTGGGATCGATACAATGGACAGATGCGTAACCCACTTTATCTAACATGCGGGCGTTGGTGCGTGGTTCGCTGCAATCGACATTATGCTAGATCAATCAAGACTGATCAGGGAAGTTGAGAATTGAAAAGAAAAAAAATTGTAAACCTTCGTGCAAACTTGTCTTAGCCATGTATTAGTCTCATTGGTGTGCAAGGTCTCGCCAGGCGGGAACTTGACGCCCAATTTTTCTTCTAGAGTCGTGATCATGTCGTACCGCTTCCATGGCCGCTTAAACTCTAGTTCCACCTGTCGAGCGCCTTCTTGCCCCTTATTACCGTCTGGGTGGTAGATGATCTTGGTGCTTCCACCTGTGAGGTACTTGACCATGCCCTCTAGTAAAGCCTCGGTGATTTCCATCAAATCCTCCATGTCGGCGTATGCCATATAAAATTCACAGATTGTAAACTCAGGGTTGTGGGTTAAATCGATGCCCTCATTCCTGAATACGCGTCCAATTTCATACACACGATCTAGACCGCCTACAACTAATTGCTTGAGGTAGAGCTCAGGCGCGATTCTCAAGTAGAGATCGAGGTTAAGATCGTTATGATGTGTGATGAATGGTTTAGCGGTTGCGCCGCCAGCGAGAAGAGAGGTCATGGGTGTCTCCACCTCCATGAAGCCGAGGTTATCGAGGAACCGACGAACATAGTTGAGGATCTTGCTGCGCGTGATAAATAAGTTACGTGTGTTTTCGTTGATGATCAAGTCGAGATATCGCTTGCGGTAGCGCGTTTCCTGGTCCTTCAAACCAAAGTGAGCTGAAGGGAGCTGATGCAAGTTGGGTGCAAGTAAGGTCATCGAGGATGGTGTAATGCTTAGTTCACCCTTCTTAGTGCGAGATGGAACTCCAGTCACACCAACAATATCTCCTCGACGAAAGATTTCATGTGTGGTCTCAAAAGCATCAGGATCAGCAGCATCTCTACCTCAGGGTCAGTAAGTCATAGTTTATTTCTTTATAAAACATACTGACTGTTGTGTAGCCATAATCTGAACTTTCTTTCCCTCCCCATGGAGATCGTAAAAGATGAGCTTGGGTCCACTTGCCCGAATGTTGTGGATACGTCCAGCGAGGCTCTCCTCTACCTTTTGCAGCTTCGTTCCAGGCGCGACCTTACCCTCCACACCATAGTTATCGATATAAGATACAATTGAACGAGTCACATGGAACTTATGGGGGTAAGGGTTGGGTGCTTGTGACGATTTGAAATTTCTAATCTGTTGAGCACGTATTTCATAATATTGCTTAAAAGGAGTGAGTTCAAAAGAAGTAGAATAATCATAAGCGAGTCGACTTACATTTGGGTTGAGTTCTTCTTCGTTGGCCTTTGCGACTGTAGCCTTGTCTTCCTTTTCCTTTGGCTGTGGAACCGGTGCCTTAGTAGCCTTACGAGCTTCCTTTTCCCGTTGTTTTTCTCGACGCTTTAATTCCCTGCATCGCGTAGATCAACGCGATGATAAAAAATTTGGGTGAAATTGAAAATAATACTAACGTCTTAGAGATCATCTCGCCAGTGACAGGATCCTTGTGGGTTCCTGTTGATTCGGTCGACATGTTGCGAATAGATGGGTTGTAGATATAGTTTAGATTTGTGCACCGAGCAAATCTGAGAGATGTAGATAAAGGTCGAAAGAATCTTAACATGCACTTTTTTTAAATTCGTGTTCGAATTAGGGAATTGAGTCACTGGAT